>JACBWV010000552.1:16392352-16413495 GCA_013435795.1 Chlamydomonas sp. ICE-L | reverse complement strand
ATCATGGTTCCGAGGGGATAGCTGCGTTGCACATCCCTCCCGCGACCGTTTCCACCAGCAAGAGACAACGCGATTGTTTTTACTGTTCCGCCACCCCCGCCTCCCCGCCGCCCCATGCAGTTTTTCCACGAGACTACGATGCAGGTCTCCAGGTGTTTGTTTGAAACGGTCAATCAGATCCTCAACACGGGTTTTTACATGGGATGGCTGGCTTGACTCCCGACCTTTTACACCGCAGCAAGAGAATCTAGAATTGTGTTGTTTACTGCCATAATTTTCCACGAGACTACGTGCAGGTCTCCAGGTCGGTGTTTGCAACGGTTCATATCCCAACACTGGATACATGGGGGATGCTTGCTTGACTCCCCGACCTGTTCCACCAGCAAGAATCTAATTGTGTTTACTGTCCAAATGAAAATTTTCCACGGACTACGATGCAGGTCCCAGGTCCTTTTTTGCAAACTGTATCAGATCGCACACAGGTTACATGGGGATGGCCTCATAATCCCGACCCTTTTTCCACAGCAAGAGAATCTAGATTTGTGTTTTACTGCCATGGAGTTTTCCTTTCCACGAGACTCCCGTGCAGGTCTTCAGGTCGGTTGTTGGCAAACTGCACATATCCTCAACCCTGGTTTCCCTGGGAAAGGCTAGCTTGACTCCCGACCTTTCCACCAGCAAGAGCATCTAGATTGTTGTTTACTGCCATGAGTTTTTTTCCCACAAACTACGAATGCAGGTTCTCCAGGGTCGTTGTTGGCAAACGGTTCAATCTCAACACAGTTACCATGGGGATGCTTTGCTTAACTCCCTACCTTATTTTCCCACCAGCAAGAGAACCAGATTGTTGTGAACTGCCATGAGTTTTTCCACGAGACTAGCGATGCAGGTCTCCAGGACGTTGGTTTCCAAACGTATCATATCCTCAACACTGTTTACGTGGGGATGGCTGGCCTTGTACTCCCCGCCTTTTCCACCAGCAGAAGAATCTAGATCTTTGCGTTTTCCTGCCATGATGTTTCAGACGAGACTGACGATGCAGGTCTCCAGGTCGTTGTTTGCAGCAACGGTAATCATATCCTGAACACTGGTTACAACAGCTGTGTAGGCTGCTTGACTCTCGACCTTGTTCACCCGGCCACATAGAATCTAGATTGAGTTTTTTGTTCTAACCTGCCATGAGTTGTTCCACGAGACTACTATCCGGTCTCCGCCACCCCCCCTCCAGTTCGTTGTTTGCAAACGTTATCATGAGCTCCTCACACTGGTCAATGGGATGGCTGCTGACTCCCGACCTTTTCCACGCGGGTCCCTAGCCAGAGAAAGCTCTCAGACCTTGTTTTAACACTGTTCAAAAAAGGACAAAGACAAACAACAGAATGTCGGTCTTACGGCCCTAGTTTTCCACGAGACTACGATGCAGGTCTCCAAGGAGCGATTTTGGCAAACGGTACATAACATCCTCAACACTGATTAAAATGGGGATGGCTGATTGATCTTCATACGACCTGTCGTCAAACCAGCAAGATTCTAGATCGTTGTTTTTACTGCAATAAGTTTTCCACCGATACTACGATGCAGGTCTCCATCCAGGGTCCGTTGTTTGCAAACGGTTAGCAATCCCCAACAAGGTTACATGGGGATGCTGCTTGACCTCCCGACCCGTTTTCCACCAGCAAGAGAATCTAGATTGTTTTGTAACCTGCCATGAGTTTTCCACGAACTACGATGAGGTCCTCCAGGTCGTCTGTTTGCAAACGGTATCATCTCCTCGACACTGGACATGAGGGTGGCTGGCTTGACTCCCGACCATTATCCACCAGGCAAGAGAATCTGATTGTTGTTCTTACTGGCCCATGAGTTTCCACGAGACTACGATGCTGCAGTCCCAATTCTTTGTTGGCAAACGGTATCATATCCTGAACGCTGGTTACATGGTGGAGTGGCTGCTTAGAACCGTCTCGACTTTTCCCACAGCAAGAGAATCTTGTTGGTTTTTGGTTGTTACTTACCTGCCACTTGATTTTTCCACTAGCCTACGATGCAGGTCTTCCGGGTCTCCATGTCGTTGGTTTTGCAAACGGAATCATACCTCAACACTGATCCCATGGGATGGTCTGCTTGACTCCCAGACCTTTCCCACCAGCAAGAGAATCTCAGATTGTTGGTTCGCCATGAGTTTTCCACGATACTACTACGATAGCAGGTCCCAGGTCGTTGTTTGCAAACGTTATCAGAATCCGCATCACAAGGTTACAATATGGGGATGGTGCTGACTCTCGACCTCTTCCCATCCACCAGCAAGAGAAAATAGATTGTTGTTAACTGCCAGGAGTTTCTTCCACGAAACTACGATGCAGGTCTCCAGGTCGTTGTTTGCAAACGGCATCACAAGCCTCATCACGGTTGACATTGGTATGTTTGCTGTGACTCTCGACCTTTTCCACCATGCAAGAATTCTAGAGATGGTGTTTACTGCCATGAGTTTTTTCCTTCCACGAGACTACGATGCAGGTCCTCAGATCGGTTGGTTTTGCAAACGGTATCATAATCCTCACACTGTACATGGGGATGGCTGCGTTGACTCTCGACCCTTTTCCACCAGCAAGGATTCTAGCTTGTGCATTTTTTTACTGCCACGAGTTTTCCACGAGCTACTGGCGATGCAGGTCTCCAGGACTCGTCGTTTGCAATATGGTATCCCAATATCCTCACACTAGGTTTACATGGGGGATGCTGCTGCTTGACTCCCTACCTTTTTCCCACCGCGAAGAGAATCTAATTGTGGTTTATACTCCATGGAGTTTTCTCCAGGACTACGATGCAGGTCCCAGGTCGTTAGTTTGCAACGGTATCATTCCTCAACACTGGTGTACGTGGGGATGCTGCGTTGACTTCCCGAACCTTTTACCACCAGCAAGGAGAATCTAGATTTTGTTTACTGCCATTAAGTTTTCCACGAGACTTACTATGCAGGTCTTCCAGGTCGTTGTTTGCAAACGGGATCAATCCTCAACACTGTTACATGGGATGGCTGCTTACTCCCGACCTTTTCCGACCACGTAGATCATAGTATTGGTGTGGTTTATCATCAAACTCATGCCAGGAGTTTGCCACGAGACTACGATGCAGGTCTCCTGGTGCGATGTTTGTGCAACGGTATCACATCCTCACACTGATTAATGGGATGGCTGCCTTCTCTCGACCTTTTTCCACCATCAAGAGATTCATAGATTGTTGTTTACTATACACTTACGTCATTCGACTCGTGCCATGAGTTTTCCACGAGACTACGTGCAAGGTCCCAGGTGCTTGTTTTGCAAACGTATCATACTCCCCTCAATCACAGGATACATGGGATGGCTGCGTGACTCCCGATACGCTTCTTTCACATAGCAAGAGAATCTAGATTGTTGTTAACCGGCCATGAGTGGTGCCAGCGATGACTACATGCAGGGACTCCAGGTCTTGTTTGCAAACGGTATCATACGCAACACTGGTTTACATGGGAATGCTTCTTGACTCCCGACCTTTTTCCCCCAGCACGAGAATCTAAATTGTTGTTAACTTATTCTGCCATGATTTCCACGAGATACGATGCAGGTCTCCAGTCTTTGCGTGGTGCAAACGTGTATCATAATCGACATGACTCTGCTAGTTCATGGGATGGCCAAGCGTTGATCTCGACCTTTATCACCACCAGGCCATAGAATCTTCATATAGGTTGTTTACTCCCTGCCATGATTTTCCACGAGACTACGATGCAGGTCTCAGGTCGTATGTGTGCAAACGGTATCATGATCTCAACACTGAATCCATGGTGGATGGCTGGCTTGATCTCACCACCTTTTCCCCACCAGCAAGAGAATCTAATTGTTTGTTTACTGCCAGGATTTTCTTCCATCAGATACGATGCAGGAGAATTGGTTCTCCCGGTCGTTGTTTTGCAAACGTATCATATCCTCATCACAGGTTACATGTGGGAGGGTTGCTTTGACTCTCGACCCTTTTCCACCAGCAAGAGAATCGAATGGTTGTTAACTCCATGAGTTTTCCACTAGACGTCATGCAGGTCTCCAGTTCGTTGTTTGCAAACGGTATCAATATCCTCATCACAGTGTTACATTGGGAGGTTGCTTGACTCCTCCGACTTTTCCACCAGCAAAGATTTCTAATTGTTGTGAACTGCCATGAGTTTCCACGAGACCTATTTACGATGCAGGTCCTCACGATTCGCTGTTTTGCAACACGGTTAAATCATATCCTAACACACTGGTACATGGGGATGGCTGCTTGACTCTCGCCTTTTTGCCACCACCAAGAGATTTCTAGATCTTGTTGTTTACTTGGCCACGAGTTTTCCACGATACTGTTGGCGATCAGTCGCCAGGTCGTCGTTTGCAAATGGTACATCAACCTCAACATAGGTTACATGGGGAATGAGCTCAGCATTGACAGCCCGAACCTTTATCCACCACAAGAGAATCTATATTGTTGGTTAACTGCCATGGTTTCCAGAGACTACGATGCAGGTCTCCCCATGTCGTTGTGCAAACGGTCTCATATCCTCAACACTGTTACGTGGGGATGGCTCTTGACTCCCGACTTTTCCACCAGCAAGAGAATCTAGATTGTTGTGTACTTCTCCTGCCATGAGTTTTCCACGAGCCTTACGATTCAGTCTCCAGGTGTTTTGCAAACGGTATCATATCCTGAACACTGGATTACATGGGGATGGCTGCTTTACTCTCGCCCTTTCCACGCCAAGAGAATCTAGTTGTTGTTTCTACGCATAGTTTTTCCACAGCACTGCGATGCAGGTCCCTCCAGTCGTTTGTTTGCAAACGTATCATAGCCTCATCACAGGTTTAATTAGCATTGGGCGATGGTTGCTTGACTCTCGACCTTTTCCCACTCAGACAAGAAATTCTAGATTGTATATTAACTGCCATGAGTTTTCCACGAGACTAACGCTTCATGTCTCCAAGTCGTTGTTTGCTCACGGTAATCTATATCCTCAAGAGCGACAGGATTAAGTAGGGGATGCTGCTTGTCGCCCGACCTTGTCCACCAGCCAAGAGATAATCTATGATATTGTTAACCTGCCATGAGTTTTCTCCACGAGACTACGATGCATGTCTCCAGGTCGTTGTTTAGTTGCCAACGTATCATATCCCGCACAACCCTAGTTACATGGGGATGGCCTGCAGTGACTCCCAGACCTTTATCCAATTCCACCAGCAAAGAGATCCTAGATTGTTGTTTACTCCATGACGTAATTTCTCTCATCCCTACGAGACTACGGATGCGGTCTCCAGGTCGTTGTATATGCAAACGGTATCATACCCCATCAAACAGGTTACATTAGGGATAGTTCCCTTGACTCTCGACCTTTTCCACTCACAGAAAATCTAGATTGGTATTTACTTACGATTACTACTGCCAGGAGATTTTCACACGAGACTTACGATAGCAGTCTCCCGGGCGTTTGTTTGCAAACGTATCAATATCCCTCAACACAGGTTACAATTGGGTGAGTTGCTATGACTCTCAACCTTTATTCCACCAGCAAGAGATTCTAGATTGTCATGGTAACACTACTGCCAGATTTCCACGAGACTACGATCAGTCCCCTCGATCGTTGTTTGCACGACGGTCTCCTATCCTCAACAGCTGGTTACCTATGGGATGGCGCTTGACTCTCGACCTTTTCCACCAGCAAGAATTCTAGCATTGTTGTTACGTCGCCACGAGTTGGTTCCACGATACTCGCGATGAGCAGGCTCTCCAGGTCTTAGTTTGCAACGTATCATAATCCATCACACACTCAGGTCTTTTACAGGGGATTGGCTTCCTTGACTCCCACCGTTCCTTCCAACCAGCAAGAGAATCTAGATTGTTGTTACCTGCCATGATCTTTTCCCGAGACTACGTGCAGGTCCCCAGGTCGTTGTTTGCACGGTATCATTCCTCACACCTGTCCGTGGTGGATAGGCTGCTTGACTACTCCCGAATCCCGCCCTGACCTTTTCCACGCAGCCAATCAGAATCTAGATTTTTGTTTACTGACCGATGAGTTTTCATCCACCGAACTCACGATGCGGTCTCCAGGTCACTTATGTTGTGCAAGACGGTATCACAGAATCCTGAACGACTGCTTTACTGGGATGGCTGCTGACACTCAAACTTTTCCACCACAATAGATCTAGATTGTTGTTTACTGCCATGATCTTTTTCCAACGAGACTAATACGAATGCCAGGTCTCCATGCATCCTATGTTACATGCACGTATCTATATCCATCAACATTGATTAGAACTGGTTAAATTGGGATGGGCGGCTTGACTCCCGACCTTTTCGCCCAGCAAGAAATCTAAATTGTTGTTTACTCTACGCCATGAGCTTTCTCCGAGACTACGATGCATGTCTCCAGGTCGTTGTTTGCAACGGTATCATATCCTGAACCCGGGATACATGGGGATAGGCTGCTTGACTCCCGACCTTTTCCACCAACAAGGAGAATCTAGAGTTGGTTACTACTTTTTTTTAACGCTATTAACTACTGCCATGATTTTTCCACGCTACTACGATGCAGGTCTCCAGGTCGTTGTTTGCAAACGGTATCATATCCTACAACCACAGTTCCATGAGGGATGCTGCTTGACTCCCGACCTTTTTCTCACCAGCAAGAGAATCTAGATTGTTGTTTACTGCTATGAGTTTGTCCCAATCCACGAAACTAGCGATGGGCAGGTCGCCAGTGTTGTTTGCAACCGGTTATCATATGCCTCATCACGGTTACAATTGGATGGTTTAGCTCAGGACCATCTCAGACCTTGGGTCCCCAGCAAGAGATTCTAGCTTGTTTGTTACCGTGCCATGAGTTATTTCCACGGACTACGATGCAGGCGCCAAGTCTTGTTTTCAAAACGGTTATCATACCTCAAACACAGGTTTCCATGGGAGATGGCTCTTGAACCCCGCTTTTCCCACACTAGCAAGAGAATCTCAGGATTGTCTTGTTATACTGTTAACTGCCACGAGTTTTTCCCAGGGGGAGGGGGGAGGACAGGAGAAAGAATGGGGGGGAGGAGGAGGGAAGGGGGAGGAGAAAAAGGAGAAAAGGAACGTGTGGAGAAGGACAAATAGCAGAGGGGATGGGGGGCGGGCGGAAGAGGGAGAAAGGCAAGAAGAGAGGAGGGGGGCGAGGGGGGAGCATTAGGGGGAGGGCTGGGAAGAAGGGGGGGGGGGGGGGCAGGGGGGGAGAGGGAGAGGGAGAGGAGAGGCGTCGAAGGCCGAGAAGAGAGAAAAGAAAA
The DNA here is from genome assembly GCA_013435795.1 of Chlamydomonas sp. ICE-L. Taxonomy (NCBI): domain Eukaryota; kingdom Viridiplantae; phylum Chlorophyta; class Chlorophyceae; order Chlamydomonadales; family Chlamydomonadaceae; genus Chlamydomonas; species Chlamydomonas sp. ICE-L. The sequence continues at coordinate 16,406,179 of JACBWV010000552.1, read as the reverse complement.
AAATGTAAATTTATCTTTAACCTTCTATCAAGAAGGGGCTTTTCATGGGGACCGTGCGAGACTTTACAATACTTTCTCCCTGATCTTTGTTTGCAAACTGTATCATACCCTCAATCCTCACCCCGGTTCATGGGGAGGCTTGCTAGCTTTCCCTCTCGAACCCTTTCCACCATCAAGAGAATCTAGATGGTTAACTGCCATGAGTTTATCCCACACGAGGATCTACGATGCAGTCTCCTAAGTCGTATGTGTTTGCAAACGGTATCATATCCTCCCACACAGGGTTACATGGGGATGGCTTGCTTGACTCTCCACTACCTTTTCCACCACAAGAGAAATCTAGATTGTGTTTACTGCCACTGAGTCTTCCCACGAGCCTCAGCAAAATTGTCGATGCAGTCCCAGTCGTCGACTTGCATAATGGTATCAACTCCTCACATAGGTTACATGCGGGAAAATGGTTGCTTGACTCCCGACTTTCCACCAGCAAGAGAACTAGATTGGTCTTGATAACTTACCATGAGTTTCCATCAGACTACTACGATGCAGTCCGCCAGGGGTCGTTGTTTTGCCAAACGGTAAATCATATCCTCAACAACAGGTTACATGGTGATGGCTGCTTGAACTCCGACCTTTTCCCAGCCACAATTAGAATCTGATTGTTTTTTTTACTACCTACTGCCATGAGTTTTCCACGAGCGACGATGCAGGTCTCACAGGGTCTGTGTTGCAGACGGTATCATAGTCCTCAACACATGGTTACATGGGATGGCTGCTTGACTCCCGACCTTGTCCACCAGCAAGAAATCTAGATTGTTGTTTACTGCCATGAGTTTTCCACGAGACTACGATGCAGGTCTCCAGGTCGTTGTTTGCAAACGGTATCATATCCTCAACACAGGTTACATGGGGATGGTGCTTGACTCTCGACCTTTTCCACCAGCTAGAGATTCTAGATTGTTGTTAACTGCCATGAGTTTTCCCGAGACTAACCTTTCAGGTCCCCAAAGGTCGTTGTTTGCAACTTATCATTCTCACAACTGGTTTCCTGGGGATGGCTGCTTGCTCCCGACCTTTTCCACCAGCACGAATACTCTAGATTGTTGTTTACTGCTATGAGTTTTTTCCACAGACTAGATCAAGGTCTGCCCAGGTCGTCTGTTTGCCGAACGGTATCAATATCCTCAACAACTGGTTCATTGGGTTGCTGCTTACTCTCGACCTTTTCCACCACAGAGAATCATAATTGTTGTTTCTGTCCATGAAGTTTTCCACGAGACTACGAGAAGGTCTTCAGGGTCGTTGTTTGGCAACAGGTATCATATCCTCAACACCGTACCAAACGGTATCATACATATCCCTCACAACAGTTTACATGGGGATGGGAAATGGCCGCTTTGACCCCCCAGGCAAGAGAATCTAGTTGTTGTTACTGCCATGAGTTTTCCACAGACGACGATGCAGGTCGCCAAGGTCCGTTGTTTTGCAACGGTATCATATCCTCACATCATGTTTACATGATGGCTGTGCTTGACTTCCGACCTTGCCACCAGATAGAGAATCGAGATTGTTGTTATACTCTGTCCATGAGTTTTCCACGAACACGATGCAGGTCTCTCCAGCGTTGTTGCAAACGTATCATATCCTCAACCCTGGTTTACATGGGGAGGCTGCTTGAACTCGCGAACCTTTCCACCGCAAGAGACTAGGTTGGTTGTTTCATCCACGAGTTTTCAACGAGACGCATGCAGGTCTCCAGGTCGTTGTTTGCAACGTACATATCCAAAACCAAAGGTGTACATGGGGATGTTGCTGACTACGACCTTTTCCACCACAGGAGATTCTAGCTTCGTTGTATTTAATGCCACGTGTTTTCCACAGACTACGATTCGGTCGCCAGTGTTGTTTGCAAACGGAGCAATATCCGCAACACTGGGTTACATGGGATGGCTGCTTGACTCTCGACCTTTTCGCACACAAGAGATCTAGATTGTTGCTTACGCTGCCATGAGTTTTCCACGAGACTACGATGCAGATCTACAGTCCAAGGTCGTTGTATTTTGGCAACGGTATCTATATCCTCAACACTGGTTACATGGGGATGGCGCTGAATCCTCGCCTTTTCCACCAGCAGAGAATCTAATTGTTGTTACAAATCCACGGTTTTCACGAGATCTGCGAGGCAGGGTCTCGAAGGCGTGTTGCAAACGGTTCATATCCTCAACACAGGTACATGTGGGATGTTGCTTGAATCCCCTACTTTCCACGCAGCAGAGATTCTAGATGTTGGTTTTACGGCCACGTGTTTACCCAGACTTACGATGCAGGTCTCCAGTCGTTTGTTGGCAAACGGTATCATATCCTCAACCCCGGTACATGGGATGGCTGCTTGACTCTCGACCCCTTTTCCCCAGCAAGATATCGATAATGTGGTTACTGCCATGAGTTTCCCGAGACTGCGATGCAGGTCTCCGAGGTCGTTGTGTGCAGACGGTATCATAGTCCTCAACCTGGTTCCAACATGGGGAGGCGGCGTGACTCCCGAACCTTTTCCACCATCAAAGAGATCGTAGATTTTGTTACTGCCTGTGTTGTCCACGACTACATGCGGTCTCCAGGTCCAGGTTCGTTGTTTGCAAACGGTTCATATCTCAAACACTGGTTAGCATGGGGATGGTGCTTGACTACTCCCCGACCTGTTTCAACAAGCAGAGAATCTAGATTGTTGTTTACTTGTACTCTGCCATGGAGTTTTCCCACGAACATACATGCGTCTCCAGGGTCCGTTGTTTTGGCAAACGGTAGAGACTCCGCAACACTGTTTACATGGGGATTGGCTGGGCTTGAATCCATCGACCTTTTCGCACAGCAAGAGAATCTGAAGATTGGGTGTTTCTTACTTTACTCTAACTTACTGCCATGAGTTTTCCACGAGACTTACGATGCAGGGTCTTTCAGAGGGAGCAGGTCGTTGTTTGCAAACGTACAGATCCTCAAAAACAAAGGGGATGGGGTTGCGGTTGACAGCTTCGATCGTCTTTTCGCCAGCGCAGGCAAGAGAATGGCGAGATTTGTTGTTAACTGGCCATGAGTTTCTGCACGAGACTACGATGCAGTCTCCAGGATGTCGTTGTTTTGGGCATACGGGATCAACCTGCAACATCATTTTACATGGGATGGTTGCTTTCTTGAACTCTCGCACTTTTCCACTCAGCAAGAGATTCTAGAAATTTTGTTGTTTTAATCCACGCGTTTCCTTCCACGATACGTGGCCGATGCCGTCTCTCATGGTCGTTGTTTGTCAAATCGGTCTCATATCCTGGCAACACAGGTTAGCACTGCTTTGACTTTCCGCCCTTTTCCACCACAAGAGATCTGATTGTTGTTTACCTGCCATGAGTTTTTCGTTCCACAGCTACTATGCAGATCTCCAGGTCCGTCGTTTGCAAACGGTATCATATCCCAACACTGTTACAATGGGGATGGCTGCTTGACTCTCGACCTTTTTCCCCAGCAAAGAATCTAACTTGTTGTTACTCCACGTGTGCCCCGAGACTGCATGCAGTTCTCCAGTCGTTGTTTGCAACGGTATCATATCCTCACAACCCATGGTTACATGGGATGGCTGCTTGACTCTCGACTTGTTCCACCAGCAAGAGATCTAGATTGTTGTTTACTGCCATGAGTTTTCCACGAAGACTACGATGGCAGGTCTCCAGGTCGTTGTTTGCAAACGGTATCATATCCTCAAGCACTGGTTACATGGGGATGGCTTGCTTGACTCTCGACCTTTTCCACCAGCAAGAGAATCTAGAGTGTTGTTTACTGCCATGAGTTTTCCACGAGACTACGATGCAGGTCTCCAGGTCGTTGTTTGCAACGGTATCATATCCCTCAACACTGGTTACATGGGGATGGCTGCTTGACTCCCGACCTTTTCCACCAGCAAGAGAATCTAGATTGTTGTTTACTGCCATGAGTTTTCCACGAGCTACGATGCAGGTCTCCAGGTCGTTGTTTGCAAACGGGTATCATATCCTCACACTGGTTACATGGGGATGGCTGCTTGACTCCCGACCTTTTCCACCAGCAAGAGAATCTAGATTGTTGTTTACTGCCATGAGTTTTCCACGAGACTACGATGCAGGTCTCAGGTCGTTGTTTGCAAACGGTATCATATCCTCAACAATGGTTACATGGGGATGGTTGCTTGACTCCGACCTTTTCCACCAGCAAGAGAATCTAGATTGTTGTTTACTGCCATGAGTTTTCCACGAGACTACGATGCAGGGTCTCCAGGTCGTTGTTTGCAAACGGTATCATATCCTCAACACTGGTTACATGGGGATGGCTGCTTGACTCTCGACCGTTTTCCACCAGCAAGAGAATTCTAGATTGTTGTTTACTGCCATGAGTGTTTCCACGAGACTACGATGCAGGTCTCCAGGTCGTTGTTTGCAACGGTAATCATATCCTCAACACGCTGGTTACATGGGGATGTGCTGGCGGGCGTGACCTGCCGACCGTTTCCACAGCAAGCGAATCCTAGATTGTTGTTTTACGGCCATGAGTGTTCCACGAGACTTACGATGGCAGGTCCGCCAGTCGTGTGTGCAAACCGGTAGTCATATCCTCAACACGGTTTACATGGGGAGGGCTTGCTTGACCATCCCGACCGCTTTTTCCACCAGCAAGGATGCTAGATTTTTTTTTGACTGCATGATTTTTCCACGAGAACTACGATGTCCAGATCTCCATTTCGTTTTTGGGCAACGGTATCATATCCTCAACAGCTGGTTACAATGGGGAGGTGCGTTTGACGCTCGACCCTTTTTCCACCAGCAAGAGAATCTAAATTGTTGTTTACAATCCACGAGTTTTCCCAGCGAGACTGCGATGCAGTCAGCAAAAAAAAGAACAATACCGGGCAGATCCTCAACACTTGGTTACTTTGGGATGGCTGCTTGAACCCTCTCCGACCTTTTCCATTCCACCAAGCAAGAGAATCTAGATTGTTGTTTTTTCCTAACGTGCCACGATTTGCCACGAGACGGCATGCATGCCGCCAAGTCGTTGTTGCAAACGGTATAAACATCCTCGAACACTAAGGTTACTGGTGGATGGTTGTTCTTGCCTCGTCTTGCGCCCCTTTGACCACCAGCAAGAGAGCTAGATTGGTTGTTACCCTGCCATGATTTTCCACGAGACTAACGATGCAGGTCTCCAGGTCGTTGTTTGCAAACGGTATCAATATCCTCAATCACTGGTTTACACCTGGGGATCGCTGCTTGACTTCTTGCGACGCGTTTCACCCACACCCAGCAACGAAGTCTCCTAACAATTGTTGTTTACTGCCGATGAGTTTTCCACGAGACTACGAGCAGGTCTCCAGGTCGGTTTTTGCGCAACGGTATCATAATCCTCAACACTGGTTACATGGGGATGCTGCTGACCCCGACCTTTCCCCAGCAAGAGATCTAGATTGTTGTTTTACTACCACTTAGTTTTATTTCCCGGACTGCGTGAGGTCTCCTCGTTGTCTTGCAAACGGTATCATATCCTCACATCAGGTTTACATGGGGATGGGTTCTTACTTTCTCGACCTTATTCCACCAGCATAAGTCTAGATTGTTGTTTAACTGCCTATGGTTTTTCCACTAGACTGGATTGCAGGTCGCCAGTCTTGTTGGCAAACACGGTATCATCCTCCCAACAGCTGGTGTTACACTGGGGATGCTTGCTTGACTTCCCAAGACCTTTTCCACCACAAGAGAATCTCAGATTGTTGTTTTTTAAACTGTGTACAACTGCCATGATTCTCCACGAGACTGCGAGGCAGGCCGCCAGGTCGTTGTTTGACAAACTTGGAGCCAGATGCCTCACACAGTTTACAGGGGGATGTTGCCTTGACGCTCGACCTGTGCCACCAGCAAGAATCTAGAGTGTTGTTAACTCATTGCCATGAGATTTTCCGACGGAACTACGATGCAGGGTCTCCAGGGGCGTTGTGTAGGCAAACGGTATCATAGCACCAACACTGGGGGTACAATGGGATGCTTGCTTGACGCCATAAATAGAGGAGAGTTCAGAATCGGTGGAAGGAGTCGTTGACGCACGGTGTGATACACGGTGATGGCAGAGATACTGACTGAGAACAGGGCATTAACTATTTCTGTTTCCCCCCAGCAAGGAATCACTAAGATTGTTGTTTACTACTCTGCCTCGAGGTTGTTCCCCGAGACTCGATGCAGGTCGCCAGTCGTTGTGATTGCAACAGTATCACTGTACATCTCTCAACACAGGTTATCAGTGGGGAAAAAAAAATAAAAATGGTTGCTTTGGTCTCTCGTGACCGTTTGTCCACAGAAGAGGCTCTAGAGTTGTTTGTTAACTGCCAGGAGTTTGTTCCACGAGACTATACGATGCAGGTCGCCCGGTCTTGGTTTGCAACGTGATCATATCCTCACACAGTTATGGGATCCTGCTTGACTCTCGACCGTATTCCCAACCAGCAAGTGATTCTAAGATGTTTGTTAACCGCCATGCGTTTTACCGAACGGCGATTGCGGGTCTCCAGGTCGTGTTGCACGTATCTATATCCTCAACTACGTGGTTACATGGGGATGGCTGCTTTGACTGCTCGAACTTTTCCAGCCAGTCAATAGAATCTAGACTTGGTTTGGGGTAATTATCGTACTCCGTACCACTCAGAATTTTCCACGAGACGACGAGGCAGGTCTCCAGGTGTCGTTGTTTGCAAACGGTTATCATATCCTCACACTGGTTACCTGGGGGATGGCTACTTGACGTTCCCGACCTTTTCCACCAGCAAGAAATCGAATTGTTTTTGACTGCTCACGAGTTTGCCAAGAAAACTCGGCTATGCGGTCTCCTAGGTCTTGGTTGCAAACGGTGTATGATATCCGCAACACAGGTTTCTCATGGGGATGGTATCTTGACTCTCGACCTTTTTCCACCAGCAAAGATTCTAGATTGGTTGTTAACTGCCAGGAGTTTCCCACGAGACTACGATCAGGTCTCCAGGTCGTTGTTTGCAAACGTATCCTATCCTCACACTGGTTACAATGGGGATGGCTGCTTCACTTCCCGCCTTTTCCACCAGCAAGACAGAGCTCGAGGGTTGTAACTTACATGCCATGAGTCTTTCCACGAGACTACGATGCAGGTCGTCAGTCGTGGTTTGCAAACGTTCTAGATCCGCAACACTGCATAATACAACATGGGATGGCTGCTTGACTCCCGACCTTTTCCACCAGCAAGAGAATACTAGATTGTTGTTTACTGCCATGGTTTTCACGAGACCTGCGAGGCAGGTCTCCGGGCGGTTGTGTGCAAACGGGATCAGCATCGCAACAGGGGACATGGATGGCGGGACTGGACTCGCGACCTTTTCCACCAGCAAGAGAGTCGAGATTGTTGTAACTGCCTGGTTGTTCCACAGAACTACGAGTGCAGGGGCTCCGGTCGTGTGGCAAACGGTATCATATCCTTCGAACATTGGTGACGTGGGTATGGCTGCGTTGTACTCTCGACCTTTTCCGACCAGCAGAGACTCTAGATTGTTGGTTACTGCCACGAGTTTTCCACGACACTACGATGCGGTCTCCAGGTCGTTGTGCTTTGCAAACGGTATCATATCCTCAACACTGGTTACCTGGGATGGGTTGCGTAGCTCTCGACCTTTTCCGCCAGCAAGAAATCTAATGGTTGTGTCCTGCCATGAGTTTGCCACAGACTACATGCGGGCTCCAGGTCGTGGTTTGCAAAGGGAGCAGAGCCTACACAGGTTACATGGGGAGGGGTTGCGTGACTGTCGACCTTTTCCACCACAAGAGATGCGAGATGGTGGGGGAACTGCCAGGGTTGTTTCCACGAACGACGATGCAGGCCGCCAGGTCGTTGTTTTGCAAACGGTATCATATCCTCAACACAGGTTTCACTGGGATGCTGCTTGACACTCCCGACCTTTTCCACCCAAGAGAAGCTAGATTGGTGGTGACTGCCATGAGTTTGCACAGACTACGATGCGGTCTCCAGGTCGTTTGTTGCAAACGTATCATATCCTCACACAGGTTCCATGGGATGGCTGCTTGACTCTCGACCTTTTCCACCCTCAGAGAATCTAATTTTTGTGTACTGCCATGAGTTTTTCCCGAGAACTACGAGGCAGCCGCCAGGTCCGTTGTTTGCAAACGGTATCATATCCTCAACACAGGTTACAGGGGATGGCTGCCTTGAACGTCCCGACCTTTTCCCCGCAAGAGAATTCTACTTGTTGGTTACTAGCCATGATTTTGTTCACGAGATCGACTATGCAGGGCTCCAGGTTCCGTTTGTTGCAAACGGGATCACTCCTCCACACAGGTTCTGGGGATGGTTGCGTGACTGTCGACCTTTCCACAGACAGAGATTCTAGATTGTTTTTACTTTTAATGCCACGTGTTGCCCACGAGACTCCGAGCATGCCCAGGTCGTGTTGTTTGCCAACGGGAGCCATATCCTCAACACTGTTACAGGGGGATGCTGCTTGACTCCCACCTTTTCCATCCACCAGCAAGCAATCTAGAATGTTGGTTACTGCCCCGATTTTTCCCGAGACTTGCGAGCAAGTCTCCAGGTCGTGTTTGCAAACGGTTCATATCCTCAACACTGGTTACATGGGGGGATGGGGGCTTACTGTCGACCTTTTCCACAGCAAGAGATAGTCTAGATTGGTTGTTACTTGCCATGATTTGTCCACGAGACTACGATGCATGTCTCCGGTCGTTGTGGCAAACGGTATCATATCCTCAACACAGGTTTACATGGGATGGTTTGCTTGAATGTCGCCTTTTCCACCAGCAAGAGATTCTAGATTGTTTTACTGCATGAGTTTTTCCACGACACTACGATGCAGGCCCTCCGGTCGTTGTTTGCACACGGTATCAATCCTCAACGACAGGTTACATGGGGATGCTGCTGACTCCCGACGCTTTTCCCCACCAGAGATCGTAGATTGTTGTTTACTGCCATGAGTTTTTTCCACGAGACGCGATGCAAGGTCTCTCCAGTCGTTTGTGTGCAAACGGTAATCATTCCTCACACACTGGTTCTGGATGGTTTGCTTGCTGTCGACCTTTTCCACAGCAGAGATTCGAGAATTGTTTGTTTACTAGCCATGAGTTTTCCACGAGACTAACTGCAGGTTCTCCAGTCGTTGTTGCAACGTATCATATCCCCTCAACACGGTTTACATGGGATGCTGCTTGACTCCCGACCTTTTTCCATTTACCACCCGAAGAGAAGCTAGATGGTTTGTTTACTTCATGAGTTTCCACGAGACTGCGATGCCGTCTCAGTCGTTGTTTGCAAACGGTATCATATCCTCACACAGGTTGACATGGGATGTTTGCTTGACGCTCCGCCTTTTCTCCACCAGCAAGACACTCGAGATTGTGTTTACTTTTACTCCACGATTTTCCACGGAGATATACGATGCAGGTTCCAGGTCGTGTGTTTGACAATGGTATCATATCCGCAACCGGGTTACATGGGGTGGCTGCGTGACTCCGACTTTTCCACATCATGAGATCTAGATTGCTTTTTACTTACTGCCACGAGTTTTCCACGGGACTTCGAATGCAGGGCGCCAGGTCGTTGTTTGCAACGGTATGCAGATCCGCACACGGGTTACATGGGATGTTCTTGACCTCCTCGCCCTTTTCCACCACAATAGACTCTAGATTGTTTGTTTACTGCCATGATGTTTTTCAGAGACATACGGAATGCAGGTCCTCCAGGTCTTTGTCTGCAAATGGTATCGATATCCTCACCACACTGGTACCTGGGGATGCTGCTTGACTCCCGACCTTTTCCAAATTCCCTCCTCCACCAGCATGAGAATCTAGATTTTGTTTCCGTCTGCCAAGCGAGTTTTCCACGAGACTGCGATGCAGGTCTACGCAGTCGTTGTTTGCAAACGTCTCAATATCCTCAACAACTGGTTTACATGGTATGGTTGCTTGACTCTCGACCTTTTCGCAATCACCACAAGAGAAATCTAGATTGTTGTTTACTGCCATAGTTTTCCCACGAGCTACGATGTCAGGTCTCCAGGGGGGGGTCCCCCGTTGTGTGCAACGTATCATAATACTCAACAACAGGTTACATGGGGATGGTTGCTTGACTCTCGACCTTTTCCACCAGCAAGAGATTCTAGATTGTTGTTTACTGCCATGAGTTTTCCACGAGACTACGATGCAGGTCTCCAGGTCGGTGTTTGCAAACGGTTTACTATATCCTCAACACCTGGTTTACATGGGGATGGCTGCTTGACTCCCGACCTTTTCCACCAGCAAGAGAATCTAGATTGTTGTTTACTGCCATGAGTTTTCCACGAGACTGCGATGCAGGTCTCCAGGTCGTTGTTTGCAACGGTATCATATCCTCAAACACAGGTTACATGGGGATGGTTGCTTGACTCTCGACCTTTTCCACCAGCCAAGAGATTCAGATTGTTGTTTACTGCCATGAGTTTTCCACGAGACTACGATGCAGGTCTCCAGGTCGTTGTTTGCAAACGGTATCATATCCTCAACACTGGTTACATGGGGATGGCTTGCTTGACCTCTCCGACCTTTTCCACCAGCAAGACAATCTAGATTGTTTGTTACTGCCACGAGTTTTCCACGAGACTGCGATGCAGGTCTCCAGGTCGTTGTTTGCAAACGGTATCATATCCTCAACACTGGTTACATGGGGATGGTTGCTTGACTCTCGACCTTTTCCACCAGCAAGAGAATTCTAGATTGTTGTTTACTGCCATGAGTTTTTCCACGAGACTACGATGCAGGTCTCCAGGTCGTTGTTTGCAAACGGTATCATATCCTCAACACTGGTTACATGGGGATGGCTGCTTGACTCCCGACCTTTTCCACCAGCAAGAGATCTAGATTGTTGTTTACTGCCATGAGTTTTCCACGAGACTACGATGCAGGTCTCCAGGTCGGTTGTTTGCAAACGGTATCATATCCTCAACACGGTTACATGGGGATGGTTGCTTGACTCTCGACCCTTTTTCCACCAGCAAGAGATTCTAGATTGTTGTTTACTGCCATGAGTTTTCCACGAGACTACGATGCAGGTCTCCAGGTCGTTGTTGCAAACGGTAATCATACTCCTCAAACACAGGTTACATGGGGATGGCTGCTTGACTCCCGACCTTTTCCACCAGCAAGAGAATCTAGATTGTTGTTTACTGCCATGAGTTTTCCACGAGACATACGATGCAGTCTCCAGGTCGTTGTTTGCAAACGGTTATCATATCCTCAACACTAGGTACATGGGGATGGTTGCTTGACTCTCGACCTTTTCCACCAGCAAGAGATTCTAGATTGTTGTTTACTGCCATGAGTTTTCCAACGAGACTACGATGCAGGTCTCCAGGTCCGTTGTTTGCAAACGGTATCATATCCTCAACACTGGTTACATGGGGATGGCTGCTTTGACTCTCGACCTTTTCCACCAGCAAGAGAATCTAGATTGTTGTTTACTGCCACGAGTTTTCCACGAGACTGCGATGCAGGTCTCCAGGTCGTTGTTTGCAAACGGTATCATATCCTCAACACAGGTTACATGGGGATGGCTGCTTGACTCTCGACCTTTTCCACCAGCAAGAGAATCTAGATTGTTGTTTACTGCCATGAGTTTTCCACGAGACTACGATGCAGGTCTCCAGGTCGTTGTTTGCAAACGGTATCATATCCTCAACACTGGTTACATGGGGATGGCTGCTTGACTCCCGACCTTTTCCACCAGCAAGAGAATCTAGATTGTTGTTTACTGCCATGAGTTTTCCACGAGACTACGATGCAGGTCTCCAGGTCGTTGTTTGCAAACGGTATCATATCCTCAACACAGGTTACATGGGGATGGTTGCTTGACTCTCGACCTTTTCCACCAGCAAGAGATTCTAGATTGTTGTTTACTGCCATGAGTTTTCCACGAGACTACGATGCAGGTCTCCAGGTCGTTGTTTGCAAACGGTATCATATCCTCAACACTGGTTACATGGGGATGGTTGCTTGACTCTCGACCTTTTCCACCAGCAAGAGAATCTAGATTGTTGTTTACTGCCATGAGTTTTCCACGAGACTACGATGCAGGTCTCCAGGTCGTTGTTTGCAAACGGTATCATATCCTCAACACAGGTTACATGGGGATGGCTGCTTGACTCTCGACCTTTTCCACCAGCAAGAGAATCTAGATTGTTGTTTACTGCCATGAGTTTTCCACGAGACTACGATGCAGGTCTCCAGGTCGTTGTTTGCAAACGGTATCATATCCTCAACACTGGTTACTGGGGATGGCTGCTTGACTCCGACCTTTTCCACCAGCAAAGAATCTAGATTGTTGTTACTGCCACGAGTTTTCCACAGAGACCTAGCGAGCAGGTCTCCAGGTCGTTGTTTGCAAACGGTGTACATATCCTCAAACACAGTGTACATGGGGGATGGCTTGCTTGACTCTCGACCTTTTCCACCAGCAAGCAGATTCTAGATTGTTGTTTACTGCCAGGAGTTTTCCACGAGACTACGATGCAGGTCTCCAGGTCGTTGTTTTGCAAACGGTATCATATCCATCAACACTGAGTTACATGGGGCATGGCGATTGGACTCCCGACTTTTCCACCAGAAAGAGAATTTAGATTTTGTTTACTGCCACGAGTTTTCCACGAGACTGCGATGCAGGGTCTCCAGGTCGTTGTGCAAACGGTATATTATCCTCAAACACTATCCATTCCATCCCTTGTAGGAGTTTTTTTTAAAGTGTTAAAAAACACAAGGCGACCCCCTATCCCCACTCCTATTCGGTCTGGTCATTGATAGAATTGAATCGTTCCTCCAAATCAGCTCCCAAATGTAGGGGCTGAGCTTAGGGGAAAGATTCGCAAACGTTACTTTATGCTGAATGACATAGCTATAATGGCAGACTCCCCGGCCGAATATGCAAGCGATGCTTGACTGCCTGAGAGATTTCTGCGAGGCTATCTAGATGCTGTGATATAAAAGGAAAACTGAGATGTCGTTTTCAACAACAATTCTGTGATGAGGCCCGCATGGATCCTGATTACAAATTGTCTATGATGGAGCACAACTTTCTACAAAGTTATCTTTTATCTACTTGGGATCCTATTTGTGGATGGTTTGACTAAAGCAATCGTGACCAAAAGCTGCTTTTCTAGGATGCTCACTAAGGCCCAAAAGGGCAACACAGCTCGTAGGCGAATTGCCATACTATGGAGATATACAAGATTGATATTCTTCACACACCGGTTTGATATCTTGTACAAACCTATCCGAATTTTGGCCGTGAGGGTGGGATCCTTCTATTTGTGAACAACACACTATCTCAAATGGGGGGACCATGCTTGGGAGAAATGGCATAGAGGTATACTAAAACAAATTGTGGGTGTTTGTCAATCTACTACATCTAATATTATCATGGAAGAGCTTGGGTAGATAGAACCCCGTTGAGTTTTGCTGGCTCCAAACAAGCTTTGCGCTTCTGGAAACAAGACCATACATCAAGAACCTGAGGTCTCTCATTAGGAATGGCTCTTGAGGAATCTTTGACTCCCACACTGGCTGGTTCATGACTTGCGTTGTGCTCTCCACACAGCTAGGATCCCGTAAACACATCCCCATTTTGGCGGTGTCGCGTCGAACGGAAGGTATTCGGTCTGCGTTTTTGAGTCCTGGCGGTTTCAGTACCCCCTGCCCCTCATGCCGTTCGAGCCCTCCCTGCTGACAACGCGAGCAAGGTACC
>JACBWV010000552.1:16298562-16389732 GCA_013435795.1 Chlamydomonas sp. ICE-L | reverse complement strand
GAATCTAGGTTGTTGTGTTACTTGCCACTAGTTTCCACGAGACCCTGCGATGCAAGTCCTCCAGGTTGGGGGGCGTGTGTTTGCAAAACGGTATCATAATCCAACACAGGTTACATGGGGATGGTTGCTGACTTGCGAACCTTTTCCACCAGCAGGCTTCTAGATTGTTGTTTACTAACTGCATGAGTTTCCACGAGACTTACTATGCAGTTCTCCAGGTCGTTGTTTGCAAACGGTAATCATATCCTCAACACTGGTTACATGGGGATGGCTGCTTGACTCCCGACCTTTTCCACCAGCAAGAGAATCTAGATTGTTGTTTACTGCCACGAGTTTCCACGAGACTGCGATGCAGGTCTCCAGGTCGTTGTTGTGCAAACGGTATCATATCCTCAACACAGGTTACATGGGGATGGCTGCCTTGACTCCCGACCTTTTCCACCAGCAAGAGAATCTAGATTGTTGTTAAACTGCCATGAGTTTCCACGAGACTACGATGCAGGTCTCCAGGTCGTTGTTTGCAAACGGTATCATATCCTCAACACAGGTTACATGGGGAGGGTTGCTTGACTGTCGACCTTTCCACCAGCAAGAGATTCTAGATTGTTGTTTACTGCCATGAGTTTTCCACGAGACTACGATGCAGGTCTCCAGGGTCGTTGTTTGCAAACGGTATCATATCCTCAACACTGGTTACATGGGGATGGCTGCTTGACTCCCGACCTTTTCCACCAGCAAGAGAATCTAGATTGTTGTTTACTGCCCATGAGTTTTCCACGAGACTGCGATGCAGGTCTCCAGGTCGTTGTTTGCAAACGGTAATCATATCCTCAACACTGGTTACATGGGGATGGTTGCTTGACTCTCGACCTTTTCCCCAGCAAGAGATTCTAGATTGTTGTTTACTGCCATGAGTTTTCCACGAGACTACGATGCAGGTCTCCAGGTCGTTGTTTGCAAACGGTATCATATCCTCAACACTGGTTACATGGGGATGGCTGCTTGACTCCCGACCTTTCCACCAGCAAGAGAATCTAGATTGTTGTTTACTGCCACGAGTTTTCCACGAGACTGCGATGCAGGTCTCCAGGTCGTTGTTTGCAAACGGTATCATACCCTCAACACAGGTTACATGGGGATGGTTGCTTGACTCTCGACCTTTTCCACCAGCAAGAGAATCTAGATTGTTGTTTACTGCCATGAGTTTTCCACGAGACTACGATGCAGGTCTCCAGGTCGTTGTTTGCAAATGGTATCATATCCTCAACACTGGTTACATGGGGATGGCTGCTTGACTCCCGACCTTTTCCACCAGCAGGAGAATCTAGATTGTTGTTTACTGCCACGAGTTTTCCACGAGACTGCGATGCAGGTCTCCAGGTCGTTGTTTGCAAACGTTATCATATCCTCAACACTGGTTACATGGGGATGGTTGCTTGACTCTCGACCTTTCCACCAGCAAGAGAATCTAGATTGTTGTTACTGCCACGAGTTTTCCACGAGACTGCGATGCAGGTCTCCAGGTCGTTGTTTGCAAACGGTATCATATCCTCAACACAGGTTACATGGGGATGGTTGCTTGACTCTAGACCTTTTCCACCAGCAAGAGATTCTAGATTGTTGTTAACTGCCATGAGTTTTCCACGAGACTACGATGCAGGTCTCCAGGTCGTTGTTTGCAAACGGTATCATATCCTCAACACTGGTTACATGGGGATGGCTGCTTGACTCCCGACCTTTTCCACCAGCAAGAGATTCTAGATTGTTGTTTACATCCACGAGTTTTTTAAAGTCGTTATTTAGCTGCCTAGAAGTTGCTGCTGGTAGCAGGAAAGAAAAGCAGTGGCAACTATCATGGTTGTTCTGGGAGCTGCCTGGAAGCTGCTGCTAGTAGCAAGAAAGGAAATCACTGGCCACTACCGGGTTGTTAAGGGCGCTGCGTAGAACCTGCTGATGGTAGAAGGAAGAAAAAGCAGTTGCCACTATCATGGTTGTTCTGGGAGCTGCCTGGAAGCTGCTGCTAGTAGCAAGAAAGAAAATCACTGGCCACTACCGGGTTGTTAAGGGAGCTGCCTAGAAGCTGCAGCTGGTAGCAGAAATAAAACCTGTGGCCGCTACCAATGTTGTTCAGGGAGCTGCCTAGAAGCTGTAGCTGGTAGCAGGAAATAAACCTGTGGCGCTACCAGGTTTGACCAGGGAGCTGCCTAGAAGCTGCAGCTGGTAGCAGGAAATAAAAGCCGTGGCCGCTACCAGGTTTGACCAGGCAGCAGCCTAGAAGCTGCAGCTGGTAGCAGGAAATAAAAGCAGTGGACGCTGCAAGGTTTGACTAGGGAGCTTCCTAGAAGCTGCAGCTGGTAGCAGGAAATAAAAGCAGTGGCCGCTACCAGGTTTAACCAGGGAGCTGCCTAGAAGCTGCAGCTGGTAGCAGGAAATAAAAGCAGTGGCCGCTACCAGGTTTGACCAGGGAGCTGCCTATAAGCTGCAGCTGGTAGCAGGAGATAAAAGCAGTGGCTGCTACCAGTGTTGACCAGGGAGCTGCCTAGAAGCTGCAGCTGGTAGAAGGAAATAAAAGCTGTGGCCGCTACCAGTGTTGTTCAGGGAGCTGCCTGGAAGCTGCTGCAGGTAGCAGGAAATAAAAGCAGTGGCCGCTACCTGGTTTCTTCAGGCAGCTGCCTAGAAGCTGCTGCTGGTAGCAGGAAATAAAACCAGTGGCCACTACCCAGGATGTTCAGGGGTAGCAGACTGTGTGGTAGGTGCACTTTGATATTATACATCATGTACACCCAATCACGCAATAGCGGCAAGTCCTAAGCGCATCAACTATCGCTTGTGTTCAATGGAACACTCAGACTTCTTTCTCAAAATGCCATGTCCCGAGCGTGGGGGATTGTTACCCTTGCCCCAGCAGCCCTTGCACCATGTACGATTGTGGCCCTTGACAGAGACATCTACTCCCCCATGAGAAGAGCAAGGCCCACACTTGTTCACCCTCTTTGGGGGGTTTGGACGTGCACCCCCTTTTACGGATGGCATCGCAATTCCATGAGTGGTGGCCCCTGCCTGGATGTTGCACCTGATGTCCTTGGAGGTTCAACAACAACTGTAGGAATCTTCTGCTGAACACCTGGTAGACGATCGTCAGGGGCGCTGGAAGTCATCATCCCCTTGCAACAGCAACAACTTGGCGCTTTGCGCCTGCTGCATTGTCTTGATGTTCTGCTTGACAAACGACTCCAATGCCGGCACGGTCTTGAAGGACATGCTTCTGACCTCCTGCAGTTGTACCTTGGACAAGCTGCCTACCTGGGCGTTGAATGTCCCCATGAAGGCTGTGAAGTCGTACGAGTTTCCCTTTTGGAACTGACCCTGAAGCTGCCAAAACAGCTCTTGATCACTAGGCGAGAATGTGCTGTCGTAGAAGTCAGTCATGGTAGGCTGTCGGCCGCTTAACCTGATTCGCTTCAAGAAGGCAGGTGGAGAACGATGTTCACCGCTCCGCTTCGTAGAAGCATGAGGGCTCTTCAAAATAGCAGACTTGCTGGGGCCAGCTGACTTCTTGAGGCTGCCTCGTTGTGGACTTTCTGGCATTGTAGCAGCCGAGCTCTGTACCCTGTTGATAGGAATGAGGTCAAATCAGGGGTTATATATTGGATGGACAGGGATATGCAATATATACATAGATTGGCATTTATGTTCAGTAATAACAATCATAATTCCATAACATGCAAAACATAATGATGATAGAAAAGCCATTAGTAAAATGCAGGTACCTTCCTCCTCCTCCTCCCTCTCGTCATCATCGTCATCACCATCATCATCATCATCAAAAAGAGCAAGGACAGATCATACCAATATTGTATGATGGAACTTAGAAACCAATGCGAGTCGACTTACGGGAGAGTTTGCAAGTGCCTCCTGAATTGACGCACATCGCCGCCCAATCGACGAACACTCTGCATAGCCTCCGGCACCTCCACCTTGCCAGATAACACAGCCAGAATGAGGTTGACCATCATTAGCACCCAGACTCCACATTCTGTTGTGTCGGATCCATGTTGTAGGACAGGAGGGTCTCCAAGGGAAAGGCCCGGGTGCTCAAGGATGGCCTCCATCCCTGCATTCCATCCGACCAACCACTCGTGGATATCCAGAGATGAAAATTGGGCCTTTGTAGAGGGGTGAACAGAAGAGTTGTGGGGCGGAGACGGGTTGAGTGGGTCAATTTCTACAACAACAAGTTTGCCGTTGGACCTCACTGTAGCGACAAACAACCAGTGATATCCGAGCTCGGTTGGCAGCTGGGTGTTCACCATGCCAAGCCTAACCGCTGGCCTCTTGCCCGCCATCAGGCCCCGACTCACGGTCGTGATGTGAGCGGCTACACCGCTGACCTCGCACATTACATAGATGAAATCTGAGATGATACCATTGGACAACCATTGACCATCCTGAAGACCCTCTGGATGCCAGGAAGTCTGGTGGGCTGATAAGTGGGCTGACAGGGATGAAGCTACCTTATCCCAGACTAACCACGAAGTCATGGGGTTGTCATGTCGCAGATCAGCCTGATTCATCAAAAGGGAGGTGGTGACAAGGGCAGCAGATTGTGAGCCGTCCTCTCTCTTGATGGCTGCAGTCGACATTCGAGGTGACAGCAATGAAATCCCTAAGGCCTGGCCAGAGAGCTCCTCTGTTGTAGATGCACGCAAGGGTGAGGTGCCACCAACAAATGGCAAGGGCACTTGATACGCGGAGTGCTCACCCACTCCCTCACTTGCTGACTCTTGCTCCGTGACATCTGTTGGATCCAATACCCCCAGGGGTTTGTCCAGCAAACCCAAAGCTCTCGTTGGGGCTTGGTCAGAGCACCCTGTTGGAGTTTTTAAGAGGTGAGGTGAAAAAGCCTCCTCCTCTGCGTAGAAGCGTTCTTCATACGCCCGCATGCTATCTGCAGCTGGTTCGAGAACAGGTTCAGGTGGGGGAGATGTCAATGCCGAGAGCTCTACATACCCAAACTTCTCTCTTAGAGGGCCTGTCCTTGGGCGGGGCTGCAGGAGGTGTGCAAGCTTGGCTACTGTCAGCTGTAGTTTCTCCCTCGCGCCCTTTATGGCGTACTGGATGACAGGGTTGAACTTAGCATCAGCGGGGTGGCCTTCTACCTGCAAGCATCATTTGAACCCTATTTAGTGATACTATATGAACTCAAGAGAGTACCAAACTGGACTCAATGGCTGAGACTTTGTGTCATTGGAATAAGATTGCCGATCTGGACGATATAGGAGGATCCTGTGATATATTTGGGGATTTAGAAGGAATCTGGGATATAATTGATAGGAAGATTAATCAATCATCATTGATCAAGATTGCTGTGGGAAGATCGAGGAAGATACATCAAGTAGACTTATCTTGATTTGGTATTGTTGAATGCCAATATCCCCTGGGTACCGAATGTAGTAAGCAGTGGTGAGAAGGATCAACAAGAAATTCAAATCGAATGTTACCTTCTGGGACCTGGACTTGTTGTAGTTATAGATACTGTCAGATGTCCGGAGAGTCGCCGTGTCAACACCCAGAAGACCGGTTCCGTTCTTGGTGACTGCGTTGCGGTTCAAGCTTCTGTTCACATTCTCATTCTTGCTGCTGCCGCGCTTGCTGAAGTTGTCCTCCTCGGTGGCAGTCTTCCTGGTGATGTACATTTGCATGCCATCAGGATCTGCAAAAACAAAATCACAGTTGGTTGAAATGTGACAACTATTTAGGTACCGTGATATGATACTGCACTCAAAGGACAACACAAAATAGGCTTACCGCTGAATCTTCCCTTCTGCGCTAGAGCTACCTGCTGCTCAAACACTTTCTTCATCGTTGATTGGAACAGAAATTCCCCGCTTGCTGCATCTTTGGCGCCCTTGAACATGTGAAACCACTTCACGAGCGCATACGCAATCTCTTCGGGCCTCTTGTACACCTGCAAGGAAAGAGCTCACATACTTTATATACTCACTTGTCGGGCACTTGCACTACTCAGAAGGGTCCAGGGATAGGGGAATGAGGAACCAACAGACTTATTGCATACGTCAAAGTTCTTGAAATGTCTGAACAGTAGTGTGTACAGCAGTGTAGAACAGTTTTGAAGTATAAGAATTTGACAGGACCCCGAACCCTACATTTGCCAGGCCCAAGATAACACTGTTCACAAGGTACCACCAGCGAACAGCCCCCCAAAACACATCTTACCCTCTTGACACCCAAGTCTGACCACAGAGAAGGTCACAACTTTGCCCCCAGTACTTCCTCATCCGTCATCTTGCGAAACTCCTCCCGCTTCTTCAACTGGGGCAAAACTCGGATGCGATCACCATGGTCCCAGTGGAACATGGAGAGGGACAAGGCATTGATAGCCGGCCCTACGTCACAAAAGAGAATTGACAGCCAGGTTCAATGTTGGGCATGAGCGTGGATGGTGTTTGTGCTCCTCGAGCGCTTCTGGTTGCATAACCACAGCAATCAAGGGGTTTGAGGGAATACCCGGTGGTCATAATGTAATCAGTCATCGGACTGAGTGCACTATGAGGAGTCCCAAATTAAGTTGATATCACAAAACAATACAATTCAGTTGACACGAATAGTGAGGGGGGAAAAACTGGGACAAGAGCTGTAAGTGAAGCTGGTAAATAGTTCACTCACAGTACAAAGGATGCCCTTGCCTCATCCCCTTCCCAAGGCGAGCAACCACATGCAGGCAGTCTTCCCTAAGGCCGTCATCGCTTTGATTGAGGGGAGTGCGCTGGCCCAAGGTAGGAAATGCCTCCTTGAACGCGGCTCCCGCACATGCTGAGTTGTCGAGATATGCTAGAAGTGGTCCCTGATGCAAAAACAGAACACTAACGTTGACAACGTCAGTTTGATATAGTGAAAATTGGGCAGATGGGCATGGAAAGTAACTAACCCAACAAGCATATTTGCAACAAAATGCTAAGTGGTTTGTAACCAGTCATGGACATACACATACATAGATATATGCAAGAAGGATAATTAAGGCATCCTAGAGCAAGAAGTCACAGACTCACCGGTACACCGAGGAGCATATGCCTGTCATGCACCTTGCGCAGAAGAGTCTTCACCTCCCGAAGGGAGCATGTCTCAGTGTTAAAGTGTCCAATGCACAGCCCCTTCTCATTGCACACAGTAAGGAGCCAGTTGAACTTCCCTAAGGCACATAAGACACAAAACTAGTTGGGCGGGAGCGGGATATGGGACTTGGATGGACATCAAGCTATCATCAGAAGGAAAAGAAACCAAACAAGAAACCAACAAGAGGGATGGAATGCATACTACTTTTGTGACACTTTATACTCACGTCCACGGACAAACTTGCAGACATAGGCCACGTGATCAATCGAGATGATCTCCGCTGTGTACGTTGCTTGAATGTCATCCTGTTAGAAACAAGCAAGTTGTAGTTAATTGGGATGGGTAGGAAACGTATGTAGCTCTATGTCTAGCACAGGCCACATGATGTGTATGAGCGCCACAAGCAAAGCCATTGGTGCAACCAGCCTTCTAAGTGCAATTCATTTGTAACATACCTGCAAAGCCAGACACTCCCTGCCTTGGTACACGTACATGTCCCCAAATTGCTTAGAGTTGGGACGCCTGAGCTTGGCTTCCTCAAAATCTGCGACTTGGGCCACATTCGGGTTTTTCTTCACCACAAAGCGATCCATGGGGCCAGATATCTGTTGTCGATCCTTGAGGAAGACATTGAACTCCAGGTATGCTAGCTCCGTGCGCTGCAGGCCCTCAACCTAAGTCAATAGTATTGGGCATAGTTGTAAGTACAAGGGAATGACATGTGATCTAAATAATCATATGATATGCACAAACCACCTGACATAAAGAACCACTTGATATAGACAACCCCATGCCCAACAGCATTCACTTGAACCCACACACAAACAATGACACCTACTTCAATACAACGGATACCAAAAACATGTTTTCTTAAATACATGATGATGATGCAGCTGGTAGCAGAAAATATAAATCATCCACTATTATGGCATGTGTCCCCTCAAGTGCTACCATATGCCCATATGGCTCACCACAGTCCATGCACCCTCCCAACTTTCCACGCAAACCCATGCACGAACAAGGAAAAAAAGAACTTGCCTGAAGGGCATGGAACTTTGCTTCTAGATCATTCAGCCCTACACCACGAGGGAACAAGAAGTCTGTCTCGTCCAATGCGGAGTGAGAGAACAAGGTGGTGCAGCCATCCACAAAGAAGAAGGGATACAGATGAAGCACCACTGCCTCAAAGTTCAGCTCAATGAAGCGACGCTCCAACGCATTGAACCCTACAACAAGACATAGTATGGTGGTTGGTACATGTACGTGAATCACATACAATAATGGCATGTGTCCCCTCAAGTGCTACCATATGTCCACATGTTACCCCACAGTCCAGGCACCCCTCCCAAGTCTCCCCCCTCCACCCACCCACCCACCCATAATGGCATGTGTCCCCTCAAGTGCTACCATACGTCCACATGTTACCCCACAGTCCAGGCACCCTTCCCAAATCTCCCCCCTCCACCCACCCACCCACACTCATACCACCTCCACCCCACCTACCCACCCGCCCACACTCATACAACCCCCCACCCCACCCACACACACATGCCCACCCACAAACACCACCTACCCATCATCATCATCATCAACCCCTAAAAAAAAACCAATATCCAACCTGATCCTTTGCGCCTGTCGTTGGGGTTTCCAGGGCATGCCTTGTTATTGCAGCAGAAACTGGAGTACAGCGCCTTGAAAGTGGTACCATCAGTGTTGAAGCCAGGCCGCAAACCGTTGTTGAACCCCTTACCCTCTAGCACACTGCGGAACCCCGATGTTGGATCATGGCAATTAGGGCACCAAAGCTCCTTCCCTCCATTTCCGTCGCTGTGGCGAATGAGGGAATAGTGGTCCACCTAGGCAGTATTTATATGTGAATCAGAGAAGGTACTCTGTAGACAAACAAAAACAAGCATTTTCTGCATCTCATGCATGCATGCCCCTCACCCTTTCTCATCCAGCCATGCACATGCACATGCAGTCATGCCCCCGCCCTTGCTCATGCTCATGCAGTCATGCAGACATGCCCAAGCCCATGCCCATGCACTCATGCCCCTGCCCATGCTAATGCAGACATGCCCATGCCCATGCTAATGCAGACATGCCCATGCCCATGCAGAAATGCCCATGCCCATGCAGTCATGCCCCTGCCCCTGCTAATGCAGACATGCCCATGCTCATGCCCTTGCCCATGCTCATGCAGACATGCCCATGCCCATGCAGTCATGCCCATGCCCCTGCCCTTGCTCATGCAGTCAAGCTTATACCCATACCCATGCCCATGCACATGCAGTCAGGCCCCTGCCATACAGTCATGCAGACCTACCCCTGCCCATGCAGTCATGACCCTGCCCCTGCTAATGCAGACATGCCCATGCCCATGCCCTTGCCTATGCTCAACCAGTCATGCCCATGCTTATGAGGCCATGCCCCCGCCCATGCTCATGCAGTCAGTCTCCTGGACGATCTATCCAGACGCACCTGAGGCGATACTCGGTAGATAGTCACTAACGAATCTTGGATCACGCTCGGGTCGAGCGGCTTGCCAGTACGGAGAGTATATCTCATTTGGCGAGCGAGTTCTTCTTGGGGGGCGCGAGTCGGGTGCAGGATAATGCTGCCATGCTTGGACTCATCGTACGCGGGTTCTAAGCGACCTTTGCGAAGCACTGGGTACCCGCTTGTTTGCTTCCATTGATCGCATATTGTCTTGAAGCGTCCATCGACCGCCATGTATCCCTATCTATGAGACGCGGCGTGGCGACGCCACGTGGTGACTGTAAGTAGAACAGGTATGAAGGCTGGGAATTAATTGGACAGCATCTTCTGAGTAGGGCTTGACGATTACATGCGCCATGCGGCAATTGCCATGCGTTTCATCACAGCGAGATGCGGACTAGCAGTGAAAGGCCAATAAGGTGTTTCCGATGAGATGCCTTAGCAGTTCGAAGTTGAAATTGAATTCATTTGAAGCAAGTTCGAGGAAACGTGTTGGACTGTGGAAAAGAGGGGCCCGTTTGAAGGTTCGCAGTGGAAAAGTTTGAGGGCTTATGGAAAAGTTGCCCAGGCGGACTTTTGGCCTGGCAGTACAAAACTTTTCCATAAACCCCGAAACTTTTCCATAAACCCCGAAACTTTTCCATACCTGGAAAAGTGCCCCGGGGTGGTGCCGGAACCATCGACGGCGAACAGCCGACGGCGGGCCCTGATATCTTAACGACTGGTAGTAGCAGCTCCACGGTGTACCCGGATGTACCAGGGCAGGGTAATATAGTGCGTACGCCTCAATAGAGATGGACGTTTTCAGGTACTTACCGGGACTTCCACTAGGTATGAAATCAAGGATCGTGTCCTTGGACGTATTGCACTTGGAACTGGAACTGCACTTGCATCTGCACCGACTGCAAGGCTAGAACAGCTCTGACAGTGGCTGGCAGTCAAGCAAGCAGCTATGAACCACCTTCTAAAACTTACCTGGTGCTTCGGACGCATGGATGAGCCATTACCCAAGCCGCAGCCATTCAGCGCTTTGGTGAGTAGCCTCGCTGCGAAACGGGGTCTGCTAAGGTATAGTGGATGCTTTTGTCTATACCTTTGGCGTTCCTCCCGATCTTCTATTATTTGACTTATCATTTGAGAGTACCTAAGCAATTGATCATCTTCTGAAATGCAAACCCACGCTCTACGCCGTCATCCTATGGGATGCTAGCTCCTTCTGTCTTGCCGCGGCTGCTGGCATAGGCTATGTCAACACTCAACGGAACGCTAGACTAGTAATGGGCATATCCAAGAGGCATACTCGAGATCAGAAGCTGCACGAGATGTCAAGATACTGAATCTAAGGCACATGTATCAGAGATATAGACTAGTATAATAGTGTAGTATTTATCCTGTTATAGCTGCGAGTTGAGGATTGGATTGAGTGTTGGCCAGGGGGCGAGCTTCAAGCATAAGTACGGGATGCGCTCGTCCAATTCGCTCACTTCACCATTGCGCGTACCGAATAGGTGCCTCTTGCAGTGATTCTTTAAATCGCGCATGCCCGACACTAAATGTGTCTCGGCCTTTTGGTATATTGCCCTCCTAGGCGTGGGAAACGTTTACGGCTTGCAAATGTTTGGCGCAAGGATTGCGCTGCCTATTACTTCATGTTTACGTATTTCAGATGCTTGGCTCAAGCATTGCGCAGGTCACCCCTGCATGGAGTGCACGTGAGCCAAGTGACGGGAGCAAAAACTGGGGCCCCGCCAACGTGCTGGCCGGCCCAGATCAGATACTCTCGGCGCGTTGAAGCGCGGCATGGGCATGGGATTCGTGGGATGCTACCCGACGCTACCTGCAGGAAGTGGCGACCGAGGGCGAAGGAGGAGATACTGGCTACCTCGGAACTTGACGATTATTTGCACACTTCTGCGTACTGCTTTGTTTCTTCCTTTCTTAAACATTCTGCTGCCCAAGCCTCGTATCGCGGAGTTGCAGGAGCCTCGTTCTCAGTCTCGTTTTCAAACATCGCAACCCCCACTTCTACGACTCGAACTCGGTAATGGAGAGGCTTCGTTCTCAGCATCGTCTATAATGGGCAGCATGCTACATGCTGAGGGTGGTACAGGCTGGGGTGGGATGGTTTCTCCAGGGACTAGCACTCTATACAGCCGTAAGCCTAACGCGTACATCAGTACATCGGCATGGCGTACCACGTGGAACTGCCAGCTCGACGGAGCCATCATTTCCCCAGTGAGGTGGGTGGGGTTGGCAGGGGTTAGAATTCACTAGATATTATACTCGCATGTGTAGGACGGTGTGAGTTCTGTGAATGACCTGTGGGTATGTCATATGTGTGTATGTTTTGTGTTTGTGTGTGTGTGTGTGTCTGAGTGTGTGTGTCTGAGTGTGTGTGTGAGTGTGTGTGTGTGTGAGTCAGCCTGCTAGTCAAGAAGTACAACAATTCTCCCCCTCGTGCGAAATCGTCCCCCGGTGCCCCCCCCCAAAGTGGCGTTCCAAAACAACTGACTAATCCACGTACTAAACAGCTTACTCACTACTTAACTCACTATCTAACTGGCTGCCTACTTCAAGCACTATCTAACTCCCATGTACTCAAACTGCTTTAGATGGCAAATGAACATGAATAGGGAAAGGCTAAGTTAGTTAATATTAGTTAATGCATAATATTAGTGAATGTTAGTTAATATTACATTTTTTAGCCGTCTCACCAGAATTTTGAATTTATTTGAAAACTAATATTATTGTGACACTACAATAACATTAGTTAATATGAGTTTTTCAATCACTAATATTAGTTGCCATTCCCTGTTTATGATACCATTCCCCTGCAAGTCACAATCGGCACAATCATGTCGTCCCCCGGTGCCCCCTTTAAAGTGGTTTTCCAAAACAAGGCTGCCTGCTTCAATCACTAACTAACTCCCATGCCGTTTTACACCTCTGTCTTTCAATTCCTTCAGATGGGCAAGTGGTATGATGCCGTCCCCATCCAGGTTACCATCGGCACAATGCCGACCCCCGGCGCCCCCTTCAAAGTCGTGTTCCAAAACAAGGCTAGCTCCACGTACTTCGGCCAACTGGAGGGCACTGCCCCACTGCCTCCGACCTTGTACGAGGCCTTTCTCTGGGAGCAGCTCTTGGGCATTTCGGACAACGAGAAGCGGGTTGAGCTGGTATCTGAGATGATTCAAGTGGTCCAGACAGGGGAGGAGTGGATGCAGGCTATTCCTATGGTCACACTCGTCACTCCACACCCCACTGCAAGACGTAAGAATTTTCAACCTTGTAGGCAGTACACGTATCTGGTCTTTGACAGGCACTGTTTCTTTTTGGGGCTACACTCAGCAGCTTCTAGACAGCTCCCTTTCCCCACGTGCCAGTCACAGAAAATAAGAATTGACATTTTTTAATTAAATGCAGCCCCCTCCCCCCCCTTCACACACACACACACACACCACACCCCAACTAACATCTCCCCATCTCGTACCTCAGGATCTTCTATTCAGACTGACCTCCCTGTCATTGCAGTCAGCAGCTGCCAGTTACGGATAATAAGAATTAACATTATTTTGATTTAACTCAGCCCTCCCCCCCCCCCCCCCCCTCCCCCCCCCCCCCCACACACACACTCCATACCCCTACTAACATCTCCCCATCTCGTACCTCAGGATCTTCTGTTCAGACTGACCTCCCTGTCATCGCCGTCAGCAGCAGTGAGCTGCGGATGCAAACTATGATGAACGATGATACCGATGACTTCTCGCCACATCCATCTGGCACAAACAGTACGTACAGCAAACTACTCAACACTGATAATTTGGGAGGTCTTCGGCACCCTTTTATTTGGCTTGGCTTGAAAGGGTGCATTTTGGGTGGGAGGGGTGCTGCAGGGGTGCAGAAAAGGGTGCATACAACCACCGAATTGTGCAGTGCAAACAGGCCTTTGTTTCAGGTATATGTAGCGTTGTCAATGTAATAGATTTTCAGATTCAACTGAATACATGCCACATCCATCTGGCGGCAACAGTACGTATAGCAATACATGCCATGTCCATCTGGCGGCAGCAGTACGTATAGCAATACATGCCACATCCATCTGGCGGCAACAGTACGTATAGCAAATGAATGAAGACACGACAATCTAAATAAATACGAAAATAAATAGTAAGCCTTGTTATGAGGTGTGAGGTTGAGGGGGGCGGCCCGTTTGCTTGCACTGGGGCCAACCACTATTTGAGCGATTCATCTGAATACAGGCCGCATCCATCCGGGGCAACAGTAAGTAAAGCAAAATCAAAATTTGAAAAAAAATGATAAGCCTTGCCCCGGGGCGTGAGGTTGAAGGAACCTTCCCGTTCGCTTTCACTGGGGAAGGTAGTTGTGGGTTTCGCTTTTCCAGACCACCACTGCCTGAGCTCGGACTACTATGTGACAGCACGGGGGCAGTAAGTACGGCAAACTTTTTAATTAGGCCTATGGTTCACTGTTTCTTTATCTTGGGCAAACACTATCATCACTAGGGTTGGGCCGACATATAAACATATAACATACGTTAATACATTTATACGTATAAATACGCCGTATCGTTTTTCTCAAATCGACCTTATATACGTCATATAAAAAACGTGTAGTCTGTACTTTGAGAAGTACAGCACACGTCCTGGCACTTAACTTTCTTAGGTTTCATTATATTTTTGATTTAGATAGCTCATTGGAAAGCTTTTGACCTCCTCTATCACAATATGCAATAAAATGCACCATTCACAGGCACCATTTTATAAACATTTGGCCTAAAGGTTGATCTAGATAGCCAGGGTGGCACACATATCAGAGCGCCACATAGCCTTCCATTCCACAAGCTGTGCTCCTACGTGGGCTTGAAGCATTGATGGTGCAAGCCTAGTGCAATGTAAACATGGACAATGTTGCAATACCGTTATGTACTTATATTATTATACACCTATACAGTTATATAACAGACCAACTGGCATGGCTCCCTTAGATTGGCACCGCGCTTCTTGGTCGACGGGCTCTATGGTCGTGATTTCTTTTCTGAAATTTGGACAACCTAAACTTGTCAAATTATTTTTCTGAGAGTTGATACGTGATGCCAATGAAATTAGCTACGCGGCAATACCTTTAAACCCATGTAAATTATTTTCTCAAGAAGTGCCTAATTTTTAGATACGTTTGTATACGTTTATAAGCATACGTTTATACGTTTATATGGCTTATAAAATAAGAATACACGTTTGCTTCCCAACCCTTATCATCACACCTCTTTTCAGCAGGTTTACTAGACATTTACACATCTTTCCACAGAACAATGTTTATGTTTTGGGCAAACGCTATCACCACACCTCTTTTCATCAGGTATACACGACATTTACACATCTTTCAACAGAATTATGTTCATGTTTTGGGCAAAGGCTATCACCACACCTCTTTTCATTAGGTATACTGGACACTTGCACGTCTTTGAACATAACAATGTTTATGTTTTGGGCAAACGCTATCACCACACCTTTTTTCATCAGGTATACTGGACACTTGCACGTCTTTGAAAAGAACAATGTTTATGTTTTGGGCAATCGCTATCACCACACCTTTTTTCATCAGGTATACTGGAAACATATACGTCTTTCCACAGAACCTCTCGAGCAGTCGATAACATCACCACCGAAGATTGTGGACAGGACCGTGGACAAGACCGATCAACAGACCATGGACAAGACCATTTACACAACACGGTTTATCAGACTTTGGATATCATCACCACCATCCCGGAGTCTCCGAGGTTGGTCAGCGAAGATGGCAATTCGCCATACTCTGTGATGAAGCGTATACGAGTGACTGCAAAGGCGATTCAGGATGATGGCCAGTGAGTATGGTGGGGGGAAGCTAGTACCCACAAGCCAGATCTCCTCGGGTTTAGGGTTTAGGGGATATTTAATAGGGTCTAGGGTGTGGAAGATCTGGCTTCTTGGTACTGGCTTTGTGGGTACTAGCACCCCCCCTACAGTGAGTGTGTCCCACACTAACATTAAATCTATGTTAATTCAGACCAACCAAGCAACCGAGCCAAGCCAAACCACACCGAACCAAAACACGATCACCAGAGAGTCTATGAGGTTAACCAGGGAGGTCAGGAAGGACCAGTTGTTTTTACGACAATGCGTCGCCATTCCGTCGTCGAATCCATATTGCCATTCCCTAGTGATAGGGCATGCGGCAGCAATGCATGGACAAGAACATGATCTAGATAAAGGCTGGAGCCATGTACGAGTTATGTAGATCTTCATGAGAGGTGGTAGGACAAGAGGCAACACAGCATGCATAAGGCAATGTTCTAGATGTTTAAGAAGGGTGTTCGGCGACGCATGTCTTTGGCTAAAATAGTCAGTAGCTCACCCAGCTACACCTGCCTAGAGAAATCTGAAATGAAAAACATTGAGAAGGACATGGATTCTGACTGAAAACCTGGGGGATCTTATGCACCCTTTTCTGCACCCCTGCAGTACCCCTCTCACCCACAATGCACCCTTTCAAGCCAAGCCAACAAACCTTGGGGATCTTATGCACCCTTTTCTGCACCCCTGCAGTACCCCTCTCACACACAATGCACCCTTTCAAGCCAAGCCAACAAACCTGGGGGATCTTATGCACCCTTTTCTGCACCCCTGCAGTACCCCTCTCACCCACAATGCACCCTTTCAAGCCAAGCCAACAAACCTGGGGGATCTTATGCACCCTTTTCTGCACCCCTGCAGTACCCCTCTCACCCACAATGCACCCTTTCAAGCCAAGCCAACAAACCTGGGGGATCTTATGCACCCTTTTCTGCACCCCTGATGTACCCCTCTCACCCACAATGCACCCTTTCAAGCCAAGCCAACAAACCTGGGGGATCTTATGCACCCTTATCTGCACCCCTGCAGTACCCCTCTCACACACAATGCACCCTTTCAAGCCAAGCCAACAAACCTGGGGGATCTTATGCACCCTTTTCTGCACCCCTGCAGTACCCCTCTCACACACAATGCACCCTTTCAAGCCAAGCCAACAAACCTGGGGGATCTTATGCACCCTTTTCTGCACCCCTGCAGTACCCCTCTCACCCACAATGCACCCTTTCAAGCCAAGCCAACAAACCTGGGGGATCTTATGCACCCTTTTCTGCACCCCTGATGTACCCCTCTCACCCACAATGCACCCTTTCAAGCCAAGCCAACAAACCTGGGGGATCTTATGCACCCTTATCTGCACCCCTGCAGTACCCCTCTCACACACAATGCACCCTTTCAAGCCAAGCCAACAAACCTGGGGGATCTTATGCACCCTTTTCTGCACCCCTGCAGTACCCCTCTCACCCACAATGCACCCTTTCAAGCCAAGCCAACAAACCTGGGGGATCTTATGCACCCTTTTCTGCACCCCTGCAGTACCCCTCTCACACACAATGCACCCTTTCAAGCCAAGCCAACAAACCTGGGGGATCTTATGCACCCTTTTCTGCACCCCTGCAGTACCCCTCTCACCCACAATGCACCCTTTCAAGCCAAGCCAACAAACCTGAGGGATCTTATGCACCCTTATCTGCACCCCTGCAGTACCCCTCTTACCCACAATGCACCCTTTCAAGCCAAGCCAACAAACCTGGGGGATCTTTCGCACCCTGTATGCACCCCTGTGGTACCCCTCTCGCCCACAATACACCCTTTCAAGCCAAGCCAACAAACCTGAGGGATCTTATGCACCCTTATCTGCACCCCTGCAGTACCCCTCTCACCCACAATGCACCCATTCAAGCCAAGCCAACAAATTTGGGGGATCTTATGCACCCTTTTCTGCACCCCTGCAGTACCCCTCTCACCCACAATGCACCCTTTCAAGCCAAGCCAACAAACCTGAGGGATCTTATGCACCCTTATCTGCACCCCTGCAGTACCCCTCTCACCCACAATGCACCCTTACAAGCCAAGCCAACAAACCTGGGGGATCTTTGGCGCCCTGTATGCACCCCTGTGGTACCCCTCTCACCCACAATACACCCTTTCAAGCCAAGCCAACAAACCTGAGGGATCTTATGCACCCTTATCTGCACCCCTGCAGTACCCCTCTCACCCACAATGCACCCTTTCAAGCCAAGCCAACAAACCTGGGGGATCTTTCGCACCCTGTATGCACCCCTGTGGTACCCCTCTCACCCACAATACACCCTTTCAAACCCAATAAGAGGGTGCCGAAGACCCTTTCAAAACAAATAAAGGGTGCTCATGACCCCTGATTTAGTAGTGTTGAGTAAGGTAAGGTTAGGCAGCGAGGGCAGGAAGGATACGCGCTCTAACTTATAGCTTCATCCAGCCAAGCCTTGGCTTTCAATTCTGTGCTGCAGATCATCCGAGTGAGTGCCGAGACTTGGCTGGATGAAGCTTGTGGCCAGCGAGTTCCCTTTTATTCTACGGCGCCCTTTTATTTGGTTTCAGAGGGTGCATTCTGGGTGGGAAGCGAGCCACAGGGGGGCATAAAAGCTGTTTCACAATTCTGTACTGCAGCTCATCCAAGTGAGTACCAAGACTTGGCTGGATGAAGCTAGTGGCCAGTGAGTGTGCCAATGCACATTTGAAATGTCTGCGAAGCCCTTGTATTTGGTTTGAGAGGGTGCATGCCGGTTGGAAAGCGTGCCATAAGGCATACAACTGTGTCATGGTCCCCCTAATCTGCAAATTTAATACTTTGTACATCACCCTTGTCTGCACCCTTGTCTGGGTATCCACACTCACTCTCTATCTCACACATACTCTCTTTCTATCTGAGTTCAGACCTACCAACCAACCAAGCGAAACAAAACTGGCCAAATTAGGCCAAGCCAAGCCAAACTGAACAAATAATGTGTATTGTTGTACAGGACTTGGTTGTTGATCACTCATCAAGATGTCACCAAGGCCGAAGTGACATTCAATAGAATGGAAAGAATTACTACATCGCAGCTGTCAATATTGGCACAGGTGGGTGTTGGTGATGATGGTGGTAAAAATAATTACTGAATTGCAGTTGTCAATATTGGCAGAGGTGGGTGGTGGTGGTGATGATGGTGGTAATGGTTATGGTGGAGGTGATGTTGGTGGTGGTGGTGGTGGTGGTTAAGGTGGTGATGATAGTAGAAAGAATTTCTGGATTGCACCATGTTGCCAGAGGTTGTTGGTGGTGATCATGACGATGATCCTAAACACGCCAGAGCTTCCCAAATTCCCCTTTTCACCCCACCCCAACCCACCCCCCTACTCCCACCCACCAGAGCTAACAAAGTTTCCATTTAAACATCACACACACCCCTACCCCCACACACCAGAGCTCCCAAAAATTCCATTTACACACCACACCTCACACACCCCTACCCCCCCACACCAGAGCTAACAAAAATTCTCTATACACACCATACATACCCCTACCCCCACACACCAGAGCTACTCAAATTTCCGTATACACACCACACCACACCACACACACCCCTACCCCCGCACACCAGAGATACCCAAATGTACGTATATACACCACACCGCAACACCCACACCCCTACCCCCACACCCCTACCCCCGCACCCCTAGCCCCACACACCTACCTCCACACACCTACCCCCACACACCTACCCCCACTCACCAGAGCTTCCCAAAGCACGTGATCGACTACATGTGTGGGGATGCAGAGGAGCAAGGAAAGACGTATGGATCACTCGCTCGATCTCATGAGGAGGTCACCATTCTCTTCATGGACATTGTTGGTGAGTAGTTGGTGGTGTTGGTGGTTGGTGTTGGTGGTACTTGTTAGAGGTTGTGGTGTTGGTGGCTGTGGTTGTGGTGGTACTCGCTCGCCCAATCTCATGAGCAGGTCACCATTCTCTTCATTGACATTGTTGGTGAGTAGTTGGTGGTGGTGGTGGCTGTGGTGGTGGTGGTAGGTTTTGGTGGTGATGGTACTTGTTGGAGGTGGTGGTGCTGGTGGCTGTGGTGGTAGTGGTACTTGCTCGCCCGATCTCATGAGCTGGTCACCATTATATTCATGGACATTGTTGGCGAGCTCTTGGTGGTGGTGGTGGCTGTAATGTTGGTGATAGGTGTTGGTGTTGGTGGTACTTGTTGAAGGTGGTGATGTTGGTGGCTGTGGTTGTGGTGGTACTCGCTCGCCCGATCTCATGAGATGGTCACCATTCTCTTCATGGACATTGTTGGTGAGTACTTGGTGGTGGTGGTGGTGGTGGTGGCTGTGGTGTCGGTGGTAGGTGTTGGTGGTGATGGTACTTGTTGGAGGTGGTGATGTTGGTGGCTGTGGTTGTGGTGGTACTCACTCGCCCAATCTTATGAGAGGTCACCATTCTCTTCATGGACGTAGTTGGTGAGTAGAGTTGACAATTGTGCCCACGGCACCTGACGTTACTCAGGATGGTAACTCTTAAGAGGAGCAAGCCCCGGGGTCTGAATTTTTACCTTTGTTGAGTTAGGCGTCTTTGA
Source organism: Chlamydomonas sp. ICE-L (assembly GCA_013435795.1). Lineage (NCBI taxonomy): Eukaryota > Viridiplantae > Chlorophyta > Chlorophyceae > Chlamydomonadales > Chlamydomonadaceae > Chlamydomonas > Chlamydomonas sp. ICE-L. Next base: position 16,369,585 of record JACBWV010000552.1, on the reverse strand, counting down.
ATTGTTACATGGTTATTTGCGACTTCAGGCGCCCGACTGTCTGTCTAATACAATATGTCCCTTGGTGCAAACAGTTATCTTCTTTTTCAAATCTGAAAGAGCAAATCTTATTACATTTTTGTATTAGCCTCCTCCCAGGACAGCATCCTTATTACAGTTTTAGTCAATTTTAATCAATTTAAGTCAATTTCAGTTTTTTTGTAGGTCTCTTATTACGATAATTTTGGCCAAAACAGGTTCTAATATCACGATCGTAATATATTACGGAAAAAACAATCCCTGGCTGCAAAGATTGACATGCTGACTGTTTCTCTCCCGCATTAGGATTCACGACCATGAGCAAGAGTGTGGCATCTGCTGATGTGCTCAACTTCCTCAACCAACTCTTCACACTCTACGACGGCCTGTGTGACAAGCACGAGGTGCGTGGGGTGGACATGGTTGAAAGGACAGAGTTGAAAGGACATGGTTGAAAGGACAGGGTTGAAAGGGGGGGCGGGCGGGCAGGGGGAGGGGGGGGGGGGGGGGAGGGAGGAGAAAAGAGCCATATTGATAGGTGCACAAGGTGGAGACAGCCAGGGACTGCTACATCATATCTTGTGGCATCATGGAGAGGGACAAAAATGACTCACCCAACCACCCACCCAACTTACCACCTTGTTGTTGCATGGAGAGAGACGACATCCACCAACAACCCAACCACCATATCGATAGGTGCACAAGGTGGAGACAGCCGGGGACTGCTACCTCATATCTTGTGGTATCATAGAAGGGGCGACAATGACCCAACCAACCACCCAACCAACCACCATATTGTTGCATCATGGAGAGAGACGACACCCACCATATTGATAGGTGCACAAGGTGGAGACAGCCGGGGACTGCTACATAGTATCTTGTGGCATCATGGAGAGGGACGAAAATGACCCACCCACCCAACCAACCAACTAACCTCCTTATTGTTGCATCATGGAGAGAGACGACACCCACCAACAACCCAACCACCATATCAATAGGTGCACAAGGTGGAGACAGCCGGGGACTGCTACCTCATATCTTGTGGTATCATAGAAGGGGTGACAATGACCCAACCAACCACCCAACCAACCACCATATTGTTGCATCATGGAGAGAGACGACACCCACCATATTGATAGGTGCACAAGGTGGAGACAGCCGGGGACTGCTACATAGTATCTTGTGGCATCATGGAGAGGGACGAAAATGATGGCTTTGTCAAGGTTAGTCACACTTTTGTTTTGACGACGTGTCGCCATTCCGTCGCTACATGGCGCCGCATGGGTTTGTCTGTACTAGTCAGAAATGCTTCCCAGAACCCCGCTCTTCAGGGGTTTGGGTGGCGTCGCACTGGGGTCGCACCGAGTCGCTCGATTTGCGGCGAGTAATAGAACAAAACTGGTTTGTTGAGAGGCAGAGTCGAACCGTATTACTGCCGACTGGTGATGTCCACTTGAGGCTGGTTGGGGCTGGTCTGGGCAGGTTTGGGCTGCTCTAGCTGGCGTGACCCTGTAACCACGTCCTCATAGTAGGGAGACAGAGTTGAACTGTATGAGTACTTCCTGTTGATGTCTATTTGACAAAACTAGTCGCTGCTGTTTACACAACTGCGCCCCTCACTCCCCCCCACCCCCCCCCCACACACACCTGCTCCTCTTACCCACCCACCCACCCACCCTCACACACACCTGCCCCAAGGTGTCCACTGAACACGATCCTTCTAAGAGTGCTTCAAAAGTTCTGGACTTCGCCAAGGACATGCTGAAAATCTCGAAACTGGTGAATATGCCGCACAACAGTAAGCCCGTGACCATTCGCATCGGCATGCACACCGGGGCTGTTGTGTCTGGAGTCATTGGTACCAAGCTACCCAAGTTCTCTGTGTTTGGAGACACGATGAACACGGCATCCAGGTGTGTAGCAGTGTGTGTGGTATGTGGGTGGGTGTGAAGCAGTGTGGGTGCTGTGTGCGTGGGTGTGGGGGGGTGGTGTGGGGGGGTCTGTAGCAGTGTGGGGGGGTAACAGTGTGGGTGGTATGTGTTGTGGATGGGTGGGTGTGTGTGTGGGGGGGGGGGGGGGGGGGGGGGGGGGGGGGGCATACTCATCCATTACCGACCATCCACCAATGACCGCCATCCATGTGGAGGTGTTTGGAGTCAATGGCACCAAGCTGGCCAAGCACTGGGTGTTGGGAGAAATCATGCAATAGGCATCCTGGTGTGTGTGTGTGTGTGCATCATAATGAAAACAACCCATACAACTGAATGGTTGCCAAGATATATGAAACCTTATGCATACCCGCATGCAAAACTGTATGGCACAACCCAAAAAACCAGAATCCAAACCACCCATCAAGTAGGCAACCACCCATGATCCATGATCCCACCCACCCAAGATCCCAACCACCCTATATCCCAACCACCCAACCACCCACCACCCAACCACCCACCAAGTAGGCAACCATCCAAGATCCCAAACACCCACCAAGTAGGCAATCACCAAAGATCCCAACCACCCAACCACCCACCAAGTAGGCAATCATCCAAGATCCCAACCACCCACCAAGTAGGCAGCCATCCAAGATCCCAACCACCCAACCACCCACCAAGTAGGCAACCACCCAAGATCCCAACCACCCAACCACCCTCCAAGTAGGCAACCACCCAAGATCCCAACCACCCAACTACCCTCCAAGTAGGCAACCATCCAAGATCCAAACCACCCAACCACCCTCCAAGTAGGCAACCATCCAAGATCCCAACCACCCAATTACCCACCAAGTAGGCAGCCACCCAAGATACCAACCACCCGACCACCCACCAAGCAGGCAACCATCCAAGATCCCAACCACCCAATCACCCACCAAGTAGGCAGCCACCCAAGATTCCAGCTACCCACGCTGGATAGAGATCACTGCCAACCATTGAGGTATGCAAGTATCTACCCAACCACCTACCACCCAACCACCTGCACTGGATAGAGATCACTGCCAACCTTGGAGGCGTCCAAGTATCTACCCAACCACCTACCACTTACCACTCAACCACCCACTATGGGGGCAACTACCCAACCACCCACCATGGAGGCTACCACCCAACCACCTACCACCCAACCACCCACCTGGAGGCTACCACCAACCACCTAACCTACCTAACCTACCACCAACCACCTAACCACCCATGCAGAATGGAGAGCACTGCCGACCATGGAGGCATCCACATCTCTGCCGATACATTCTTCTTGCTCCAGTCCGCTGGCAATACCGACACTTGGAAGGGTACTGGCGGCATCGAGGTAAGTGAAGCGAATGCGAGCTAGTGCACCTTGAAGCAGACACAATTAGCTGACCAGAACTGCTGACCTATATAGGTTTAGCTCAGTAGCTAGCTCAAGGAGCTGCGTAGAAGCAACTGACATTTTTGAGTTTAGCTCAGTAGCTGGCTCAAGGAGCTGCGTAGAAGCTACTGACAGATTTGAGTTTAGCTCAGTAGCTGGCTCAAGGAGCTGCGAAGAAGCTACTGACATATTTGAGTTTAGCTCAGTAGCTGGCTCAAGGAGCTACGTAGAAGCAACTGACATATTTGAGTTTAGCTCAGTACCTGGCTCAAGGAGCTGCGTAGAAGCTACTGCTCGTAGCCAAAAAGAAAAGCCATGCCCTGCCTCCCCCCTGTCTTCAACGCTGAACCCTAAACTGCCAGGTGAAGGGCAAGGGCATCATGGAGACCTTTCACATTGAGATGGATGAAGAAGACTTGGACGTCAATGCGATCAAGGCAGTCTACAAGAATGAACTTCACAAGTCCACTGAGATCTCCAAGTAAGTATTTGAAAAAGGAATAATTAAGTATATTACGTATAATAATGTATAATAAAGCAAAAATAAGAAAGCATAATAAAGTATGTATATAAGTAAGCATTACATTACATTACATGTTAAAGTCTAATTGACACCCGAGGGTGTATGAGACTCTGTGCTTTAAACAAAAAGAAAAAGCATGAAAAACAATTATCATCCAAGATGAGATGATGATTTAATTATATCGTAGAATGAAATGATCACAGTAGCACAAACTCAGGGCCCCCGTTGGTAAAACAATTGTTTGTGGTTCAGTTCATCAAAGCTTTTTCTGTTTAAGCCCTTCCTATCACGGTTGGGCAAGTCCCTTTCGTACAGGTGCATCCAGTCTCAGGAAGGAGTATTCTGGCTCATGATTAAAGTTCTGGAAAATTCAAATTAAAACTTTGTCTGGTAGCTGACCTAGCTATGCCTGTATTTCGTACAGGTGCATCCAGACTCATGAAGGAGTGTCCAGGCCCATGATGAGAGTTCTGGAAATTCAAAATTCAAACTTCGTCTGATAGATGACCTAGCTATGCCTGTATTTCGTACAGGTGCATCCAGACTCATGAAGGAGTGTCCAGGCCCATGATGAGAGTTCTGGAAATTCAAAATTTAAACTTTGTCTGATAGATGACCTAGCTTTGCCTGTATTTCGTACAGGTGCATGCAGTCTCAGGAAGGAGTGTCCTAGCCCATGACGAGCATGGTGGAAATTCAAAATTCAAATCTTGTCTGAAAGCTGCCATCGCTCTGCCTGTACTGTATTTAGTACAGGTGCATGCAGTCTCAGGAAGGAGTGTTCTAGCCCATGACGAGCATGATGGAAATTCAAATTCAAAATTCAAATCTTGTCTGAAAGCTGCCATCGCTCTGCCTGTACTGTATTCAGTACAGGTGCATCCAGTCTCAGGAAGGAGTGTTCTGGACAAGGAAGATGCATCCATTCGCAGAAGCAAGTAATGACAGCTCAACGAAATGCAGGTGAAAGAGGCGAGTAGTTGCACCTGCACCAGTTCCTTTTCTTTCATGCCTGCATTTCCTACAGACGCATCCATTATCAGGTGTTCTGGGCCATTACGAGCACCAGAGTAGAGTGCAGCTGGAAGAGGCAAGTAGTTGCACCTGCACCAGGGGTTCCTTATTCTGTTTTCTATTCTGTTCTCCTTTGCTTTTACTCTTCTGTTTTTGGCAGAGCCCCCTCTTCAAGGGGGTGGAAGCCCCCAGGGTTACCCCGTTGTCTGTTTGACCGCCCCCCCGAGACAAAGCCTGACAGCTGACAGGGAGGAAACAGTCAGCTCCAACTCTGGTACTGCTGCTGCTACTCTGCTGCTGCTAACATTTTTGATATGGCCACTTTATGGACCCACCTGACTGTTGATCTGATTAGTCTGAACTGGTTCTCTGCTTAGATATTTGCTTTCAGAGAGTTTTCTGAGCTGAGTATGCCTGCGCTATCACAGCCAGGCAAATCTGATTGCAATCTGTACTCAGGAGTATGGTGTAGTTGTGTTTATACTACCCATGTTTACTCCACCTGCAGGTGGTGATCAGCCTGAAGCAGTACATCCTCTCGCTTCCTTGTGATAGGCAGGGGCAGGGAGGCAACAGTCAGCTCCGACCAGTTGCTGCTCTTTGGTGCCCTCAATAAAGCTGAGACCCCCTTAGGGGGGGCACTTGTTGGGCGGTACTAGCAATTACACGGATACACCGGTCACACTGGCGGCGGAGGAGGAGCAATTTAAACTAAGGGTTCGATGAGGTCCGAAGCCTTCGTCTCACGCCGGTAAGCAGGGTCAGGGAGGCAACAGTCAGCTCGGACCAGTTGCTGTTCATTAGCCTTCTTTCTGCTGAGACGGACTTCCCAGCTCCCACTAGAAGGGTTTCCAAAATGCCTTGCTCATCCCGAGGAAAATCTGCTTTCATAGTGCAGCTCCAGGCAGCTCCCATGAAAAACATGCGGTATGTGAGAGATCCCTCTGCTGAGACAGACTTCCCAGCTTCCACTAGAAGGGTCTCCAACTTGCTTTGCTCATCCCAAGGAAAATCTGCTATCGTAGTGCAGCTCCCACGAAAAACTTGCTGTTCGTGGGCGATCCCTCTGCTGTGACAGACTTTCCAGCTCCCACTAGAAGGGTTTCCAACCAGCCATGCTCATCTTGACGAAAATCTACTATTTTAGTGCAGCTCCCATGGGAAACATGCTGTATGTGGGCGATCCCTCTGCTGAGATGGACTTCCCTGCTCCTACAAGAAGGGTTTCCAACTGGCCTTGCTCATCTTGTGGGAAATTTGCTATCGCGGTGCAGCTCCCATGAAAACATGCTGCAAGTGGGGGATCCCTCTGCTGAGACAGATTTCCAGCTCCCACTATAAGGTTTCCAACCTGCCTAACTCATCCCAAGAGAAATCTGCTGTCTTAGTGCAGCTCCCATGAAGAACATGCTGTTTGGGGCGATCCCTCTGCTGGGATGGACTTCCCAGCTCCCACTATAAGTGTTTACAACCTGCCTTGCTCATCTTTAGAAAAATCTCTGCTGTCGTTGTGCAGCTCCCATGAAAACCTTGCTGTTTGTGGGCGATCCCTTTGCTGAGACAGACCTCCCAGCTCCCACTATACTAAGGGTTTCCAACATGCCATCCTCATCCCAAGGAAAACCTACTATCGTAGTGCAGTTCCCATGAAAAACTTGCTGTATGTGGGCGATACCTCTACTGAGACGGACTTTCCAGCTCCCACTAAAAAGGTTTCCAACCCGCATGCTCATCCCAAGTTAAATCTGCTGTCTTAGTGCAGCTCCCATGAAAAACATGCTGTATGTGGGCGATCCCTCCGCTGGGGTGGACTTCCCAGCTCCCACTATAAGTGTTCACAACCTGCTTTGCTCATCCCAAGGAAAATCTCTGTTGTCCTAGTGCAGCTCCCATGAGAAACCTTGCTGTATGTGGGCGATACCTCCACTGAGACGGACTTTCCAGTTCTACTAGGAGGGTTTCCAACCTGCTATGCTCATCCCGACGAACATCTGCTATCGCAGTGCAGCTCCCATGCAACCTTGCTGTATGTGGGAGATCCCTCTGCTGAGAAGGACTTCCCAGCTCCCACTAAAAAGGTTCCCAACCCGCATGCTCATCCCAAGGGAAATCTGCTGTCTTAGTGCAGCTCCCTTGAAAACTATTCTGTTTGCGGGCGATCCCTCTGATGGAATGGACTTCCCTGCTCCTACCAGAAGGGTTTCCAACCAGCCTTGCTCATCTTGAGGTAAATCTGCTATCGTAGTGCAGCTCCCATGAAAAACATGCTGTATGTGGACGATACCTCTACTGAGATGGACTTTCCAGCTTCCACTAAAAGGATTTCCAACCTGCCTAACTCATCTCAAGGAAAATCTGCTGTCTCAGTGCAGCTCCCATGAAGAACATGCTGTTTGGGGCGATCCCTCTGCTGGGATGGACTTCCCAGCTCCCACTATAAGTGTTTACAACCTGCCTTGCTCATCTTTAGAAAAATCTCTGCTGTCGTTGTGCAGCTCCCATGAAAACCTTGCTGTTTGTGGGCGATCCCTTTGCTGAGACAGACCTCCCAGCTCCCACTATACTAAGGGTTTCCAACATGCCATCCTCATCCCAAGGAAAACCTACTATCGTAGTGCAGTTCCCATGAAAACTTGCTGTATGTGGGTGATACCTCTACTGAGACGGACTTTCCAGCTCCCACTAAAAAGGTTTCCAACCCGCATGCTCATCCCAAGTTAAATCTGCTGTCTTAGTGCAGCTCCCATGAAAAACATGCTGTATGTGGGCGATCCCTCCGCTGGGGTGGACTTCCCAGCTCCCACTATAAGTGTTCACAACCTGCTTTGCTCATCCCAAGGAAAATCTCTGTTGTCCTAGTGCAGCTCCCATGAGAAACCTTGCTGTATGTGGGCGATACCTCCACTGAGACGGACTTTCCAGTTCTACTAGGAGGGTTTCCAACCTGCTATGCTCATCCCGACGAACATCTGCTATCGCAGTGCAGCTCCCATGCAACCTTGCTGTATGTGGGAGATCCCTCTGCTGAGAAGGACTTCCCAGCTCCCACTAAAAAGGTTCCCAACCCGCATGCTCATCCCAAGGGAAATCTGCTGTCTTAGTGCAGCTCCCTTGAAAACTATTCTGTTTGCGGGCGATCCCTCTGATGGAATGGACTTCCCTGCTCCTACCAGAAGGGTTTCCAACCAGCCTTGCTCATCTTGAGGTAAATCTGCTATCGTAGTGCAGCTCCCATGAAAAACATGCTGTATGTGGACGATACTTCTACTGAGATGGACTTTCCAGCTTCCACTAAAAGGATTTCCAACCTGCCTAACTCATCTCAAGGAAAATCTGCTGTCTCAGTGCAGCTCCCATGAGAAACATGCTGTATGTGGGCGATCTCTCTGCTGAGACGGGCTTTCCAGCTTCTACTAGGAGGGTGTCCAACCTGCTATGCTCATCCCGACGAACATCTGCTATCGCAGTGCAGCTCCCATGAAACCTTACTGTATGTGGGAGATCTCTCTGCTGAGACAGACTTTCCAGCTTCTACTGGAAGGGTTTCCAACCTGCTATGCTCATCCCAAGGAACCTCTGCTTTCGAAGTGCAGCTCTAATGGCCAACTTGCAGATCGTTGGCCTTACCCCTGCTGAGATGGACTTCCCTGCTGGCTTGTTTACTTCCCAGCTGGCTTGCGTGTACCAAGGAAACACTGGTGCCATGCCTTGGGATAGGACACTAGGAAGGGTTGGGTTAGTTAGGATCTGCTCAGTGTATGGGGTTGCTTGTGTGTACGTTTTGGAGCGGTGGGGTGGGGTGGGGTGGGGGTGAGAGAAGGGGGTACTATAGCTTGGGCTAGGTCACTAGGTAGGGTTCTATCATAGTGCAGGGCCCATGAACTGCTTGTTGTTCGTTGGCCGTACCCCTTCTGAGAAGGGCTTGCCAGCTTCCAAGCGCATGGTTTGCAAGTCAAGGATACGCATGGCACTGGCTCAACAAGACGTTTCCGAACGTCTTTGATCATTTCCGATTATATAAAATTGTTCCAAATGTCTACACTCATTTCCAAACGTCTCCGCTTATTTCCGAATGCCTTCGATCGTTACCGAATATCTACATCCGTTTCCATCAGGGTACTTCCAAGCGCGCGCTGCCTTTTTGAGCTCCACTGAGCGTTTCGCGCAGTTTTTTGCAACCCCCTGTGGGCGCAGCAAGCAATTTTTGCGCTTTTTGCCCTACAAAGCGCAGTTTTTTAATTGTCAAGTGCGCTTCAGCGCTGGCCAATTTGGTCAATGGAAGTACCCTGGTTTCCATATGCCTACAATTGTTTCCTAATGTCTACGATTGTCTCCGTTTGTCTATGATTGTTTCCGCATGTCTACAATTGTTTCCGCATGTCTGCTATTGTTTCCTAATGTCTACGATTGTTTCTGCATGTCTCAGCTTATTTCTGAATGTCTCCGCTGTTCCTAATGCCTCAGATTGTTTCTGACAGAAAATATATACGGGGTTCTGGTGATGATAACGCCTGGTGGGGCGTGGTATTAAGGGAGCTCCGTCTTACGGCGGTAAGGTACGGGCTGCTACTTTACCTGGACAAAGCTACCACAGCGACTGCAAACACTAAATCGCACCCGTCGGAATTTGAACCCGGCAACTTCTTCGTTCTTTCTAGGAGCTCTAGTTCTTATGCTCTATAAGCATGTCTTGTTTTTTATTTTGGGGGCTATGCATAGCAGCTTCTATGCAGCTCCCTTTCCCTGTCCTTGAGCTAAACCTGAGACTAGCTAGTGTGTCTGATGTGACTGGCATTCAAATTCAGCTGAAAGTTTGGGCTTGACCCAGTGGCAGATCCATGGAGCTGGCTGGAATCTGCCATGTGTAGCAAAGAAAAAGAAACCGTGAGTCTTGGATCCCTTGAATTGAGGCTGCTGTTACATGGATAAATAAAATTAGTGCTGACAAAGATTGCTTGCTATGTGGCTCAGTGATTTTTTTTTCAAATCTGAAAGTGGTTTTTTATAGCTCTATGGGTTGAGGCCTCCTCCTGGGACAGTGTGTTAGTGCCTTTTTAGGGCCATTTAGGGCACACAAAAAAACTGTTTTTTAAACTTTTTTTATAGCAATAATTTTGCTAGAACGGGGTCAAAACTAGCGATCGCTATGTAGAGCGGAAAAAGAAATCCTTGATGTGGCTGCGTGTGAACGGGCACACTCCATAGGGGTTAGTGCGTGTCAACACACACACTTTCACTGGGGTGTGCGTTTATACATGCACATCCCGGACCCCCTAGTACCTGCTGCAATCTTGCTTGCTATGTGGCATTGTGGCTGTGCATGAACGCGCACACTCCAGAGGGGTTAGTGCGTGTCAACACACACACTTTCACTGGGGTGTGCGTTTAAACATGCACATCCCGGATTCCCTAGTACCTGCTGCAATCTTGCTTGCTATGTGGCATTGTGGCTGCGTGTGAACACGCACACTCCGGAGGGGTTAGTGCTTTCAATGGTGTGTGTGTGTAAACATGCACATCCCGGACCCCCTAGTACCTGCTGCAATCTTGCTTGCTATGTGGCATTGTGGCTGCGTGTGCACACGCACACTCTGGAGGGGTTAGTGCTTTCAATGGTGTGTGTGTGTAAACATGCACATCGCGGACCCCCTAGTACCTGCTGCAATCTTGCTTGCTATGTGGCATTGTGGCTGCGTGTGCACACGCACACTCCGGAGGGGTTAGTGCTTTCAATGGTGTGTGTGTGTAAACATGCGCATCCTGGACCCCCTAGTGCATGTTGTACTCACATCCCAGAACCGCTAGTGCATGGCAAGTGCGTGCGATTCTCTTTGGGGGTATATGAGAAATTCGGTTCTTTATGCTTGCAGATGTTTGGACGAATTGTAATGGTAAGTAACCATAGCTTACTTGGTGTTTCAACCAGCCTCTGGGGCACACAGTGCTCACCGTAGTCCGATTATTTCTGACTGAATCAGCTAGTGTTTGATTTGTTAATGTATTGGAATTGTTCTATTGGGAGCACACTTCGCGGATTAGACAGTTAAAAGACATCTCCTGGTAGTCTCCAGGTCCCATTTATTTGGGGAGTATTATTGCTGTCCACCCTTGTATTATCTTGAAACAGGTACCGTGCGTGCAGCATTAATTGGCAAATGACTTGGCAAGCAACTCTATGCAAAACTGAATTCGAGGAGATACTGAGCCGGCTTGGTCGCCCGGTAGCTGGCTCACATTTGCCAAGTATCTCCATTTGCCAAGTATCTCCAACGTTGGGTGCCAACAAACTCCTGACACAGATACCCGTTCTGATGCATGGACCGAGTCTTCCAGTGATGAAGAGGATCATGCCCCAGGTGATGGTCTTGAAGCGACTGGTGATGGTCATGGCCCAATGCTGGGTTGCCTGAAGTGCCGGTATTCAAGCCGAGGATGTGTAGCCTGCAAGAATGGGGCAGCCTGTGGTAAACTGCAATTAGTAACTGAAGTTAAGTTTTTTGTTTCTTCTCCAACCTGGCTAGTTATTAATTGCAAGCCTTGGCTGGGTAGTCATGTAATGCTGGGTTGCCAGAAGTATATAAGCCGAGGATGTACAGCTTATAGGAGTGGGCCAGCTTGTGGTTAAGTGCAATTAGTAATTTGAACCTTTTTTTTACTGTAAAGCCTGGTTATTAACTGCTACCCTTCGCTGGGTATTTCGTACTCTCTCTGTCTCTCTCTCTGTCTCCTTCCCAGGCTGGTAATTTCCAACATGTAACAAAGGAATGTAATTTGGCGAAACGACCCTTTGCCAAATGTTTTTTAGGTCTAAACTTGAGTAACTTTTAGGTATAAAAATAACACTTTTGCCTGCTTTTGCCATACAATTTTGGGACATCATTTTCAACAAAACGGTTTCTGCCAACTTCCACTCTTGCCGCTGATTGGGGGGGGGGGGGGGGGGGGGGCTGCATGGCACACGCATGCCCAGAGGGCTTCAAACAACTCTGCCGAGCACGTTATTATCGTGTTTTCTATCTTCTCCAATATTGATTTTGATAAATATAGGACTCGACTTGAGGTAATTCGCGTCCCACTCTGTTTCAATCCGTCTTTTGTAAGTCAAGAAAATACCGTTCCAACTTCCAAGTCGATTTTAGTTGAGTCAACTCGAGTCCCATTTTGAGACGCGAGTTGACTGGACTTGGCTTGAGTTGTACTTCTCTCTCATCTCTCTCGCAAACCTTCGCAGTACAGGTGCGATCAATGGAAACATGAAACACTCGACTTGAGTAAACTTGCGCAAATGCGAAGTCAAGCCGCGCGACTGCTAAGGGGTCGGTCACACTGCTGTTGGTCCGATCGATTTTTTCCCGATTTAACTCAAGTCAAGTCAGGTCAAGTAAAGTCGTACATTGGAAATGCACCGTCAAGCGTGGACCCTCACCTAACGACGCCCTGTCACCATGGGGTCAACTCCAGGACCGAGAGGAGGGTGGGCAGGGATAGGACAGGGACATCTGTGTCAGACCCTCTGGTGCCTCCGGTGTCAAATTGCTATCCGACTACCGACTATGACAGCCTGACACAGGCAAGGCAAGTTTCGAGTACCAGATTTCGGTAATTCCGACATCGGTCTCGGCGGTACGGTTACGCTTTCATTTGGCCTTAGAAAAGTGAGGCTCACGTTCAGAGTACCAGATTTCGGTTATCATTACAGCCTCTCTCTGGTGATATCCCGAGGGTGTTCAGGCGAAATCGAGGCGATTCGAGGTATGAAAGGGTGCTCAAGGCAGATAGAAGCAGCTGGAACAAATCTGGCGGGTTGCAGCTGTGGTGTATCTCGCGGATATAACCATAAGATTCCCCAATCGGACATCACCTTTTCTTCATACACCACATTTGGTATCGAAGCTTGGTCGAGTGGGTCGACTGGACGGAAGTTGGGGCCTTCACCAGTACCAGATCGATCCCGGGCTGGAGCATGTTGAAAACCCTCGCTAGGAGTGGGCCGGCTCGGCAGGGCGCACGGCAACTTGGGGAGTACAGAAACGTACATTTTAAATTCGCCAGCGTGTCACTCTTATCCACTCACCGCATGCGAGATCACGATAAGAGGGTGAAAACTGGTCTCGGGAGGAGAGGTTTCTGATGCTGATGCTCGAAATGAATTATGTCTGAATGAAGTCTTGCCAAAGGATGTTGGGAAGGCCATGCGCTTAATATATAGCCAAGCTGTGGCTCGGCGAGTTAAATCGAGTTCATCTAGTTCGGTGGACATGTGCCAAGGCATGAGAGGTATCCACCACGGCCCTCAAGCTCCTGCGCTTCCGAGCGTCCACCCCTTTCAAATCTTCGAATCGCAGGTGCAAGCTCTACTACTTTGGCAATGATTCTGCTATTTGGCGGCCGGACGGACTCGGCTGGCTTGTATCACACCCATCGGACAACACGTTTTCCTCATACACCACAGCAGCAGTGACAGATCGGAAGGCATGGTGGTCGAAACTCCTCGAAATCGTCCGGAGCGGTTGGACGAGAAAGATTCTCCCGGCAAACATGCGCACCTATCTCGCCTCGGATTGCGGCCGTCGCGTTCTAATTACTCCCCTGCTACATTCGTGCTTGAAATCAGGGGACGACGTGGAGCTTGGAAAAAGAGATCTGGGAAATTTTCTACCAAGACAGATGGACAAAGACAGAAGGACACTGACATGAAGGCATGCCGCGGGTGCCGTACTGCCGGGTCTGGACAAGTTGCCGTGCACAGGTCTGTTCGCTGGCCTGTTCGTCGGCTGACCTGTTAGTAGGCTGTACCTCGGCTGTACTCGGCTGTACCCAGTACCGTCAATGCCAACAAACCAAAATGCTTGTGTGTTTTTGTCATCAGCTAGTTTATCAAGCCTTTCCTCCGCACCGCATATTTCACGCCCCGCCTCTGTTCATTGCACTCGCGTGTATTCCGTGGTCAAACCAGCCTCGTCTTCAAAAAACTCCTGGTGCGCAAACATTTTTTGCTCGCAGGAAATAACGCAGCCAGCTTGAGCACCAAAGCTGCCACTTTCCTTGGACCTACCGATATTCCCCAGCAACGCTACACCCGCAGTACCCCCTGCCCCCACCGTGAACATGCCCTCCCTCTCACCCCTCCCTCGCCCGAACGCCATAACTCCTCTTCCTCCCACTGCTACTTCCAAGATCCCCCCCTCCTCCGCTCCTGATTCACCTAAAATCCACACCCTCCTCCTCCCCGGCCTCCGATTTTCCACAGCCCCAGGATGACGGGAAAGTCCCTCCTCGAACCCTCCCCCCGCTCACCTATGCTCCCGAGTCTTCTTGACCCCCCAGATGCTCACCACCTCTCTACCCGCCTCCACCTCCACCCCCTTTTCCACCTCCACTCCCACCTTTTCCTCCCCACCCTCAATGGAGACTTGAAGAGGTGAAGCTCTATCTGCTGCCACCTCCATCCCTCTCCTTTTCTCCACCTGTCCCTCCATCCGCCTCTTTCCCTCCCCTTGGCTCTACCTCACCCTCCATTCCCCACCTCGGCTGCACCTCCACCTCCATCTCCCCCCCTTGCCTCACCTCCACCTCCATCCCTCCCCTTTGCCCCACCTCCATCCCTTCGCTTAGTCTCACCTCCACCTCCGTTCCTCCCCCTATCCTCTTTCCAACTCCTTCCCTCTCATCCATAGTTCCTTCACCTCCCTCTCTCTCAATTCCGGGAAATCCTCCTCCTCCTTTCTCCCCCTTCTCGCCCAAGGTTCAAAATGTCCCAAGCTCGCAATGGTGGGGGACCAGCTCGCAATGGTGGGGGACGTGGTGGTCGTGGTAGCAGTGGTGACCGCCACCATCCTTACGATCGATCAGAGAAGCGCCAGCCTAACCACGCGGAAGAGGAAGAGGCTGAATTTGAAACTCCCGTAAACTCCATCAAAATTGGTGGCACCGCCGATCCTCGGGAACTAGCTCGCACGATTTGCCGTGCTATCAAGAGCGGAGACGAGCCACCCGCTCTGTTGACCATTGGGAACAACTCCATCAACCAAGCTGTCAAGTCCATTGCAGTAAGTAGCAGTGAGGGTCAACATATAATATTTCACTGTCATGCTTCATATTGTAGTAAGCTCTTTCTGCTGCCAGCTTCTTGCTGCTTGAAAACTCTGAATGAGAGCTTCAGTCACTGTCTAAATTGGCCAGTTGAAATCTGTCATTCATTGACTGGTGCTCGAACATGTTTCAAATATATATAATTTAGCAAGCGTGGAAAGCGTATGCACTGGTTTCAGTGGGGACACGCATAAGAAAGAGAGGTTTGAAACCTCTGAATGAGTGGTTGGACCTTTGACCAATGTTTCAGTTTGTGTAGCCTGGACTCCTGCTGCATTTGTGAGGGATTATCATGGAATCATGAGTTGCCTAACTGCGGAGGATCATTGGACATGAGTTAGTTCAAACGTTGGTAGATACAAGGTTGGATGAGTTCCTTCTGGGCTAATGCGCATGCTTTACTGATCAATAGGGACTGGCATATCATATGATGTTGACCAAAGGCGAGCATGATATCATACTAACTGCATCATATGATATGGAACAAATGGTAAATTAAGTATAGTAATACTGCCGGCATATTGCCGTTCCCTACTGATCGACCATCGCTAACCCTCCGCATCTGCCCTCCCTAGATTGCACGGCAAGAGCTGAAGGAAGAGGGCATTGACATTGGCTTCCAGCCTGCCTTTAGGCATGTCAACCGCACTAGACCTCTCATCGCATTCTATTTGTCTCAAGTCCGCCCCAAGTACGGCACACTGGATGAGCTTACAGTCGGGTCTGGTAGCAAGATTGTTAGTGTAGCTGGAGCTGTTGCAGGCCGAATCCGAGATGGTAACCCTGTTGCTCTCAGCGCAATTGGTGTGGATGCTGTCACCAACGCAGTCTTGGCAGCAGGAAATGCGAGGCTATTCCTTGAGCAGGATGCCCTCGATATTAAGGTTCAGCCTGAGTTCTTCAAGATTGAAAAGGTAGGTGTTTCTATTCGCAACCTTTCTTGTTCGCAACCTTTCTCAACCGTTCTAATTTGCAACCTTTCTTGTTCGCAACCTTTCTCGACCGTTCTAATTTGCTACCTTTCTTGTTCGCAACCTTTCTCAACGTTCTTATTCTCTGATTGAAGTACCATGCAATACATTGGGTTAGTTTGGCATCATTGCTAGTTTAGATGAACCTTAATTAAAAGGGGGGGTGGAGTTGGGGGGGTAGTGCCTTACAAGGCTATTCCTTGAGTCGGTTGCCCGCGATATTAATGTCTTGCCTGAGTTCTTAAAGATCGAGAAAGTGGGTGTTTCCTTCTTATTCTCTTATTGAAGGACTGTTTGTCAAATTGGGTAAGTTCGGCATTGCTGCTAATGAAGACGGGCCTTTATTTATAGGGGGGGTCGGGTGGTGCTGAAACCCACGCATGTCGCACAATAACAAGACCCCCCCCCCCCCCCCCCCCCCCCTCCCACCCCCATACAAGGCATTTCCTGGAGCAGGACGCCCTAGATAATTAAGTTCAGCCTGAGTTCTTCGAAATCACCAAGGTGGTTGTCTTCCTTTTGATTGAATTGTTACCTGTTTTTTTGGTGGAGCCACTCCCTCTGGGTGGCGGGATTGTGGGTTACCCCGTTGTCTGTTTGACCAGCCAACGACGGAGACCAAGTCTAACATGTTAGCCAACTGTCTCGTAACGAACGGCTTCAGTCTGCTCGATTCCGCTGTCAATTTTCCACGTCGCTTGCGACGCTGCCTAGGACTTGTTCAGCCAACTCTGGGCTGCTCACTGTCTTCCAATTCCAAGTTCTCCCAAGCAATACCCATGGAACCAGGGAGGACACGAATCGAATTAAACAGTTTAAAGACTTGTCCAGGTCCAGGTGTTTTCCTTCATGGTGATTTGTTGTTGTTGTAGGGAGTTGGAGTTGGGTGTCATCCTCCTCATTGATTTGTTGTTGTTCTGAATCCAAATCAAATTACTCCTAGAACAACAAGTAGTATTAAAGGAGAGTACTCCTGTTTTCTTTCCCTTCCCCTTCTCCCAAACCCTAACACCTAAACTTGACGAGCTGACCCTTTCCCCCCCCCTTTTTTTCGGCGACGCTATACCCCTGCAATGAATGGTAACGCCCCCCCCCCCCCCCCCCCCCCCCAAAAAAACTTGACGGGCTGACCAAATGTCCCCCCTGGTTCCTTTCAGAATGGAATGGAGCTGAATGGCCTCAGGTTTATCTTCCTTTCCGAGTCCATCTAATGCCTACGGCTTTTCTTTTCAGCTCCGAGCTGCAGCTTCTGAGATGGCGGCTCATCCACCCTTGACCTCCAATACATCATGAACTTGGTTGCATAGCTTCAGCCAGCAATTTGGCTGCTCGCTGTTATCATGACTGACTGTGTTATCATGACAATGTCACCCTTCTTCTTAGATGGGCAGCTGTGGGTGTCAATATGCACTAGGCAGCTCCCCTGGCTGCCTATCCAGTCAGACTACCTGGCGCAGACTACTGTATGAAGGTGCTGATGCCATCAGTGTTATACACCTGTTCAAATCTTGGTGTGTTGCCCAGTGCATGAGTCGGGGGGCTGCCTGGAAGCTGCTGCTCGTAGCCGAAAAAGAATAACATTGTTAAACAAGCTCTTGTTGGACAATGGACACCCGTACATTAAAGTAAATTAAGACAATGGACGCCAGACATCAAAGTACATTAAGTCTTTGATGTAGTCGAGAAGGCATTCCCTAGAGGCGTTGTTACGTTACATTGTCTTAGGCAGGCCTGTGCTGACCCAAGACACGCCCACTCCACATCTTCTGGGGGGGTCTTCAAACCTCACATCATCAGAATGTGAGGATGGTTAGAATTCATGAACTTGATTACATGGCTCCAGCCAGTAATTTGGCTGCTCGCTGTCTTTAGCAGAGCCTTTATAGTATTTGCCTGCCGATTGTCAGTAAATTACTAAAATTAAAATGGGAATGACACGCCAGTGCATTTTGTTGTTGGATGCCACAAATTTGATATTTTTTGTAATTAAACACTCCTGCCGCGTTTCGTATTTTGTTTCTGGCACACAAATCCTATGTAGGCTGATTCTCTTAATCGTTAGGGCTTTTTGTAATGCAATGATTGTGATATACGCTTATTTATATGTGCGATGAGAAGTGCAAAACTAATTTATCACTGTAGCACGAACTCATGGCCTCCATTGGTAGCACGATTGCTTGATGTTCGGTTCATTAGTGCCTTTTCTGTGTAGCCCCTCCTGACATTATGGTTGGGCAAGTCCCTCTAGCCCATTGGCTGCCCCTGGACTGTAACAACAAACTTACATACCCAAGCATGTGGTGGTGGGTAGCTGGCTATGTCCGACTCGTGTTTCAAAATTGATGGACTTGAACTTGACATAGCTCCGGCCTTCGAGCTTCTCATACAGTAGTTTACTTCGGGTGCCGTACAAGAATAACGCTGCGTACAATACTGTGATATCATCATGGAATGAGTGTGGTAAACCTGAGTTGCGTACTCATCTCATCTTGAACTTGAACTTGGTTACATAGCTCCAGCCAGCTATTTGGCTGCTCACCGTCTTCCGCAGTAAAAAAATCATCTCATCTCATCAGAGACTCACCTCACGAAGTGGTCGTAATATGGCTACATTCAGATCTTGCTCCCACTACCGGTACCTTCAAGGCTGGAACTGATAGATGGAAGCGACCCAATGTCCCTTGAGCATGGTTTTTGGTTGCACTAACGAAGCCTTGCTAAATTAGAGAAGAAAGTATCAGAACGCGATTCCCAATCTGAGAGCAAAATGAATGTATTACATTACATTACATGTTAAAGTCTACTTGACACCGCAAGGGTGTATGAGACTCTGTGCTTCAAACAAAAAGAAAAAGCAACCACAAAGCAAAAACAAAAACATTACATCAGGGGTGTGTCGAGGACAAACAAACCAAACTCCCAACCACCGTTTTGGTGGCGTAGGTATTAAACCCCCTAGAGCAGGACCCAGATCTCAACCACTTACAGTGGCGGAGGTAAGAAGCTAACAAATGAGATGTCACAAGAAAGAAAGAAAAGGGATAATACATTACGGTGCCACTAAGCAGTCCAGGGCTTCCTGTCTTGCTCTTCTACAAGTAGAAAGATAGTGGCTAGGTTGCTCCAAAAAGTCTTAGTGCCATTTCCATTCATGAAGGTTCTGAATGAGGAATCGCAGAGTTCCACTTTCCATACGATTCCTCTACATTATCTGATGCGCAGAAGTGGAAGGTCGTGCGAAGCTACCTCTGTTTATCCATGAATGTATGCAGATATTGTATCAAGCATTTTTGATCAGAATCTGACAGAATGCTTAGCTTTTTGATTGTTTTTGTTTACGTTCACATTTTTCCTAATAATTTATTTAATTATTTTACTTCTGATTTTCCGAAGACGGAGAGCAGCCAAATGACTGGGGCCATGTAACCAAGGTCAAGTTTGGTTACATGGTAAGTCACTATGTGTATGTGTGTTACAGTCCAGGGGTAGCCAAAAATGCTAAAGGCGATATCATCGTTGGGGAGTTTAGGCTGCTTGCCGCCTGGGGGCGGAGTCAGCATGGGTCAACAAAGTGTTTCAAGAAGGACGCTGGTCAGTTGCAGGCCAGTGATGCAGGTGTGATTGGTCGTGGTTCGGGAGATGCCGACCGATGGGTACCCAATCCCTCTTTATTATGTGGTAGTGACTCCCACAATCACATCGACAAAATCCTTTCGTCTAGGACGAGTGCATGAAGACCCACGTATTAGGCAAAATCCTTGTTGCGAGCTTTTTCATTCGTTTTTTTTTGTTTTCCTCCTGGACCAGGTTCTGAGGTGAATGTTACCTTTACCCTCACAGTTATAAAACTGTCCAGCTGCCCCGGAGCTGTTCAGCCTCGGTATTGATTATTGCTGTGCTGTGCTGAGTATGTAACAATATCCTCTCTAGAGTAATAATTACTCATGCCCCTCTGCAAGTTCCACTCTCTGTCTCCACAGCTCCGCCGTGATAGGCGTGTAGTAACCTACACCCCGGGTGCTTTTGGTCGGCATCGATCGATATACATGGTGACCCCGTGCGGTAATTGAGTTAACGCCCGTCAGAGACCGACACAACGGGGCGATTGATCGGAAAACATTTAAAGCTTAGTTTTTAGGCCAAGGGAAGAAGGCATGAGGACCAACCCTCCGAAAAAACTCTTTCCAATCTGGGCGGTGATCATCAGCTTTGTTCTACTCCGGATTTTTGGAGAGGAAAGGCTCATGAAGACAATCTTGGTTTGCCCGAGCATCCTGGGTTTAAAGACCTAAATAAATGCAAAAATCGATGGCGACTCTGACCTCCGAAAGCCTCCTCCTCCGCGACTCCGCCATGTATGTTGTTCTAGTCCAGGGGTGGGCCAAATAGGCTAAAGGAACTTGCCCAACCGTGGCAGGCGGGGCTTCAAACGAAGAAGCACTCAGATGAAGTGAACCTCAGATGTTATGGTACACATTATATGGTGAACCATGCTGACCCGGTATGTATTAAGCCCGGCCAGGTCTGCGACTCTGGACCGGCAGCCAGCTAGCAGGCTGATACCATCAGCCAGCTAGGGCGCTTTGATTGTAGCACCGGTAGCCCTGAGGCCGCCGGCTCCTACCGCCACTAGTTCTGGCAAGTTCGTGATTGCCTTAATCTCATAATTGTAAATATGCAGTGCCATTATCTCCCGTACCTCTGCCCCATCGTCTACGAGAAGCAAGGAACCCCAAACAATCGTTTTCTCGACGGGGGCCCGGTCGTGCTACAGTGAACAATTCCGACATGCAGGGCTTACACGTCAGTCTCCACGCAGGGAGACCTAACATTGCTGGGTCGGGACTGTCTCTATATGGAGCTCCACACACACGGACACACCAAAAACGGGAGTGCTTTGTTTGCTGTATCGGGTCTGTCTTTACAAGGGAGTCCTCGGATTTCTGGCTCCAGGTTTCCCACTAGCTGGATAGGGCACTGGCTTGGGAGAGCTGGAAGTCTAGAACCATGTGTACTGCAGATACTGGGAATATGTGCATTGCAGATACTGGGATCCAGGTTTCACATTAGGGACCTTTCAGAAGCTATCCTGCACCTTAGGTGTGGAAATCTGGCACCATGTCGAGTGCACTAATAGCAGAGTAGAAGGTATAACGGAGTCCAAGTAGCTTTGAGCTACCGCAAGAGAGCAGTACAACCAAAACGTTCGCTTCCAAAAACAAAAACCCAGAACCAACACTAATTGAAAGCAACAGAAATCCCACAAACACCTGAAGAGCCTGAATCCATCCAACAGACCACACACACACACACACACACACACACACACACACACACACACACACATAAAGAGCCTGGATAAAAAGCATGGATGAAGAGCCTGGATAGAGAGCCTGGAAGCAAAATACATGCTTTTCAGAAGCTATCCTACGGCAAAGCTGGGGACATCTGGCACCATGTCGAGTGTACTACTGGCTGGAAACCGAGTAGGCATGTACTATTGGTAGGGCTGTCAATATCCTAGGATGCTTCATTTTTATATCGTTATCCTACAATATTATCGTAGGGTCGTAGGAGCATACACTACTTTGGGGGAAGAGGGGGGGGGGGGGGGGGGGGGGGGGGGGGGGGGGGGGGCGGATCGGTCTGAGACCAAGGGGTATTACAGGAAACACCCCTTATATGTCCATACAAAAATGATTTGTGATGTTTTGTCGTGGACCACTGGACCACTCAGCCTAGGTTATCGTATTATGTTACATACGTTGCCAGATTTTTCAGCTCATTTTATTGAGAGCCCTACTTATATTTTATTTTTTCAGTTTGATATCAGGTAACACGATATATCGTCATCAGATAACACGATACATCGTACGATGACGATATATCGTAGGATGCCAAACTAAAATTTTGTATAATTCCACTTCAACATCCTACGATATCCTAGGATACACGATATCCTAGAATGCCAACCTTGACAGCCCCATCTATAGGGGAGTACCATGCTAGTATAGGTCACTCTGGCACCACGGTAACCTTCAAGGACCAATCTAGGTGAACAGGCTGCCGTTCAAACCTTCACAAGTTTCCCATATTTGACCCACCCTTGCTTTCCACAGAATGCAAATCCCACTAATTGAAAATGAAATGGTTACATCCGTGTAAAACAGTTACTCACTGGACGAGATGTTAAGGACACCACAGCGTAAGCCGGAGCTAGCTATAGTCACCGTAAACCCCACTAACTCTAATGTAGACATTGAGCTAGCCGGCTTCCAAACAGTCGGCCCGTGCTTGGCCGCGGGAGACTAGTGATGGGGTCGGGGGGCTGTGTGGTAGGAGCGCAGGACAGATCTGTTATATAGTGATATAGGTTGGATTTAAGAACGCGAATGGACGAGATCGTGTGCAAAAGGGTAGGCATGATTTAGCGCATACGTGCGCCTATGATCGATGTGTGCAAGGGCATGACCTCACGCAATCGCTGGTGGGACAACATTCTGGCTAGCCGGCTTCCAAACAGCAGACACGACCCAGTGAGACAACGGCCATGTCCAACTATGGTTGGTTGGTTGGTTGGTTGGTTGGTTGGTTGGTTGGAGTGATTTGGACATGACTCAGTGAGACAACGGCCATGTCTAACACTGGTTGGTTGGTTGGTTGGTTAGTTGCTTGGTTGGAGTGATCTGGGTGGAAGTTATTGACATACACAAGCATCTCTTGCTGTTGCCGCAACAGACCAGATTATCTTGCAATCAAACTGCGGATTCTTTCAGTAATTAAGCTCCTGAAGCCTGCATCTACAATCCTGCAGTCACTGGATGCTAGTGCAGTTGCAATGTGCTGCAAATCCGCAAGACAGAAATCAGATAGCTTCAGCTTAGCCTCACGCACCAAGACAGCAGTGAAAGATTCATCCTCAATGTACAGCTTGGCTGCTGCGCACAAACTTTCTGACAGGTCCCGAGCATTGAAATAACACATCTTCTTCTTAACTTCACGCACCAATGCAGCAGTGAAAACTTCATCCTCAATACCCAGCTTGGCTGCTGCCAACAAAGTGTTGGATAGACCCTGAGCATCTAAGTCCAACAGCTTCTTCTTAGCCTCACGCAACCAGGTAGCAATAAAAGCCCTATCATCAATACCCAGCATTGCTACTGCCCACAAAGTGTTAGACAGACCCAGGGCACTGAAGTCAGGCAGCTTCTGCTTGGCCTCACGCAACCAGGTAGCATTGAAAGCTTCATCATTAATACCCTGCTTGGCTGCTGCCCACAAAGACATGGACAGACCCTGGGCATTGAAGCCCGGCAGCTTCTTCCGAGCCTCACGCAACCAGGCAGTATTGAAAGCTTCATCCTTAATACTCAGCTTGGAGGCAGCCCAAAACGTTTCTGGCAGATCCCGGGCATTGAATTCAGGCATCTTCTGAACTGCATATTTGATCCAGCCTTCAAGAAATGGGCCATCCACAGGAATTTCCATCGTTGCTAGCGCCCACAAGGTGTTAGCAAGTGCTTGCGGTTTGAATCCTGGAAACCTCCTTGTTGCAGCATCCATCAACTCATGGATCAGGTCACTGGGCGGTACACACAGTTTGGCCATCGCCCACAAAACATTTGAGATGTCATGGGCATTGAAACTAGCCGAATTCTCTTTGGTACGCACCAAGATCCTCTGTACTAAGACAGGGTTGACTGGACCTCCTACTTTGCCTAAGGCCCACAACAAACTGGATAGGGAGCGAGGATCCATGGCATTCACTTCACGCAGGGCCAACGCACTCAGATCTTGCATCATCTCTTGAGCCATGACCACTTGGTTACGCCTGTGCAATTTGACAACTCTGTTCATTGCAGCAGACACCTTTGCGTGGTCAAAGCGCCACCCATCGTCCGTGATGACTTGATCCAAGCCGTGCAGATCTGTACATGCTTTGATTGACTCCATCAGCTCTGCAGGGCTGTCTATGGCCTGTGCACCAAAATCATATGGGGAGTGTGCATTTCTGCATCATGTCATTAGAAGCAGGACAGTATCACTTATGGGCAACTGCCTATGGTCAGGACTGGAAAGCATAAAATGGAACATTATCGCACATATATAATCTTAGTGCAGACTGGGAAAAGTAATGATAACGCCTGGTGGGGCGTGAAATTAAGGGAGCCCTGTCTTACGGCGGTAGAGAAAGTGCTGCTACTTTATTTGGACAGTGCTATCATGGCGGTTGACAGCGACTGCGAACACTACAGCGCACCCGTAGAGATTCGAACCACGCACCTTCTGCCTGATTTCAACAAACTCAACCATTGAGCTAATCGTCGAAACAGGAGATGCAGACTGGGATGATTCAATTGGTATAGATAGTTGGTATAGAGATCAGCCCAACTCAGAACCTTTCAGACCATATCATCAGACCAATCAGCCTTCCTCCCCCGAAGGCAGATCGGTCATTCTATTTTGTTTCTTCAGCTCTTACCAGAATTGTTCAAAGCTCAAGAAAAATCTGGGGTGTTTGCTTTCCTGGATTTTCGTAAAGCTTATGACACTGTGGATCGCTCATTACATTTTCAGTGCCTGGAGACCGCAGGACTAGGTGGTGGTTTCCTCACCTGGGCACGCCTCCTCCTTTCCTCCACCGACACTCGAGCTATGGTAAACGGCTTTCGTTCTAGAGCGTTTGAGTTCCTATCAGGTGTCCGACAAGACGACCCGCTTTCTCCACTCCTCTTCCTCTTTCCTATGCAAGCCCTCCAGCACAGGTTACTGCACCAGAATATCGGGCTAGGCATAAAACCTGGCATCCGATGTACGGGATGTAAGTATGCGGATGATACAATTGTCTTGTTGCGCTCCCTTGATCCAGCCCACGTTCAGGATCTCCTGACGTGTATGTCTGTTTTTGGTGCGGCTTCTGGTCTCCATCTCAACCACCACAAGAGCCAGCTACTCCCCATTGGGGTGCCGGAAATAGGTCCTCTTCCAGACCAGGTTCTTGGTGTCCCAGTTGTAGAGTCGGCCACTACCCTTGGTATCACTTTTGCCAATGGACACCAAACTACCTGCCCCCCTATGACCACCCAATGGGCGGGCAAGCTCGATCATGTGCAGCAGTGCTACTCACGCCTTGCCAAACTACCTCTATCAATGTTTGGTCGTGGCCTCTCCTCCTCGGCCTACGGCATTAGCAAGTTGCTCTACCATGCTGAGTTTGAAGGCATCCCTTTAGACGTGGTAGAACAACTGTCATGCCTCACCACTAAGCTGGTGGACCGGGGTCTGGCCCCAGAATCCACGGCCCTCAAACTTCCAGGTGTTCCATCCGCTCTCCTTCCTGCTGGCTCCCTGAAGCTGGGCGGGTTTGGATGTATTCCTTGGCAACACCACATCATCAGTCGCCATGCAGTTTGGGGAGTACGCCTCTTCCGTGGCCTTGCGAGGGGGATCCATGACCGGTCCCCGCCCTGGCTCATTGTAGCCCATGAGCTTCTCCTCACGCTCATGCCCCCTCATATGGCCTCTCAACCCCCAGCGCTAGGATTTCTCCATGCTTGAAGGGACACAACCCGCTTCCAAACCTCAGCCCGTGGCCAAGGCCTCCCCCATGGTCCTCTCCACTGTTGCTGGGCCATTGCGGGATGTCTCACATCGCCCACTAGAACTGAATCCTTGGTGTCTTGCATCACCGCTGTGGTGTAACCCCCTTTTGCCAGCCCCACCCCCACGGCCCCAGGATGCTACTCATAATGCCCCTTTGAGTGGTACCCCATGCACTTTTCTAGATGATGTGTTCTATCCTTTGATGCAAATTCCTTCCCTAGCCTGTGTCTCGAATGCTGTCCGCATCTCAGCCTCCCTCTCTGCCGCCCTTAGGGTGTGCTCCCGACTTGCATGGACTGGTGATGTTCGGCGTAACTTCTGCCGCCGCCACGTTTGGCAGTATGAAGTAACCCGCACTGGCCTCATGCACATGCCTCTTACCATGTCCACGTTTGTAGAGGACCCCTCCATGTGCAGGGGCTGCTGAGCTCTTTGCTTGATAGCATCCCCCAAAATTGGCGGTCGCCTCCTCCTCCTCCCCCCTGACCCCCTGACCCCCTCCTCCCTCCAACCTGACACATGCCCAGCCTGATATCCCGGTTGCTATCAGTGGGCAGTTGCCTTCTCCTCCAGCCCCCCCCCCCATGTATCCCTCTTACACCTCCTCAGCCCACGGCTAGGATGGTCCTTCCCCGCTCGCCCGCCACCCCTCCCCACTCCACAGGGTTCCCGGTCACTCTAACCAAACTCAAGGTTAAGCATGGCACCGCCTTGCAGAGTGTAGCAACAAAGGGCCTCCAATCTGAGGCACGGGCTACGTATGTGAGCCTTGCCTTTGGTCTACCTTTCTGCCCACGGTATCTCTCTGCCCGTACACGGGCGTTTGCTAGGCTGCTTCCTTCACTCTGGTCTCTTCCTCGGGAAAACAGCCAAAAGGACATTTTGTGGCGCCTTATGGCCGATGGTGTTCCAGGGGCCTCCTCCCGGGTACAGTTCCGCTGCCCGTGTTGCCCTGATGTGCCTTCTGACTGCGACCCCCGCCTCCACTGCTTTTGGACGTGCCCCGTTGCTTTAGCGGTCCGTGAGGCTCTCCAGGTTCCCTTGGCCACCCTTTCTGTCTGCCCCATCCAGAGAGCTATCCTCTGGGTGTGCAACCCCCGCCCCTCCTCAGCCATAGATACCGATGTGTGGGGAATTGTTTGCCTTGCGGCCCTGTCAGCTATGGATCATGGCCGCCGGCAATTGTGGAGGTTGGCCTCCTCTCCCCGTGGTGAGGCCACTTCCGGCCCTCGCCAGGCCACTCTGTATGAGTTGTGGGGCCTTCCACCTCCTCAGGTGCCAGCTGTTTGCCCCCTCTCGGAGCGGGCTGGAGCACTTGCTGTGGCTGATTTCTGGGCTCGCATTGCTGATTTTGTCGCTACAGAAGAGCCCCCTCCTGAGTGGGAGGACACGGTGGGAGATGATCACCCCTTCATCAGCCATGGTGGGTCCCGTGTTAACATGGGAGTTCCCAACCCTCCACATATGTCAGTGGCAGATCCTCCGATGGCCCAGGACCATTCCCATGACCATTTGCTTCTCTCCCAGAATGAGCTTCTTTCCCTGATCCTCCCTGACAGCCTGGATGACTAGCTTGGATTTGTTTTTGTCCCTTTGTAGCAACCGTCTTGTTTGTGGCGGTGTAGGTGATGGGGGTAGCTTCTGTTTTCATTTCTCGAGTCTCCGTTTGACTCTTGACCTGTTTGATTGCTCTCCTGTGCTCTCTCTCCGTCCTTTAGCTTGATGGTTTCTTGACAGATAGGCTTTGAACTCTCTTAGCTTTTCCCCGCTGGTCTTGGTCTTTCGCTTTTCCACACGCTTTTTATCGTGTTAGTAGTTCTGCTTAGGTTGTTAAGTGTCCTTTCTAAGCTGTGCTTTTCCTTGTGGCGTTTTGGCTGACGGCTTGGTCTTGTGTTTGCCTTTAGATTGGGAGTGTTAAGGCCGCCTTTTTAGAGCACTATGCCTCTCTCCTTGTTTGTTTGGTGAATTTCCTGTGCCTTTTGTCCTTTTACGTCTTCTTGTAGAATCTCGCTTTTTAGGCCTCGGCAACTCTCAGCTCTTCTAAAATATACACTTAATTCACTAGTTTCTCTTTGCCTTGGTAGTTCGCTTTGCTTGTTGTCAAGCCTTTTAATTTGCTCTTTCATACGCTTTTTTGGAGGTTACTTCCTGGACCAGGTTCTGAGGGGTATGTTGCCCAAACCCTCGCTGTTATAAAACTGTCCAGCTGCCCTGGCGCTGTTCAGTCTCGGCATTGATCTTTGCTGAGTATGTAACAATTTCCTCTCTCTTTTTAAGATAAGACTCATGAATGTAATTAAGGCCCACCCAGGTCCACAATAGAGCAGCTATGTTGTCATCATGTTGCTTGCAGCAGGCAACACCACCCAGCACCAAATAACAAGCATGATGTGGCTGTGTCCTGCACACAACTGACTGTCCAAACAACCTGACCGCCCTTACCAACCTGAGGTGACCGGCACATGTCGCGGGTTCATGCGCAGGTGGCGTAGGACAAAGGCCTCAGTCGATGGGTATGGGCCGAAGTCCTCGGTCGACGCCGAACCTTTAGGAACAAGTCCTATGCAGCGTTGCAAGCGACGCGGAAAATTGGCGGAGAGCGCTGGCAACGGCACGACAGATGGCAACGGACTGGAGCTAACCGAAGTCAGTTAGTTATGAGACAGTAGGCTGACGTGTCAGGCTTCGTTTTTTTGGTCAGTCGGTCGGATGGACGGACGCACAAACGAACAACGGGGTGAACCAGGAAGGGGGGCTCTACCAAAATCAGCTCCTTATCCGGCAAACACCGAAACATTGGGGTCTAGGGTACTGTTTTTTGTCAAATTGGTCAGCGCTTAAAGCGCACATACGTCAAATTGGTAAGCGCTTTGTAGTGCAAGAAGCACAAAAACTGCGCGCTGCGCCCACAGGGGCTCAAAAAGTGTGCGCGAAATCGCGCTGACGCGCGTGCTTTGCAGTACCCTGGTGGGGTCCCTGCTACATGGAGGGCGGTAATCAACTTGTGTGGATTATATGAAGGGGGGCTCACCTTCATGCCAAGATCATACTGATAGCTTTGAGAGGCTTCCAGCATTATAACTTGCATCAGGCAACCCCAGCTAGCATCAATTAACCAGTGTAATGAGGCTGCGTCTTGCACACAACTGACGGACCAATCAGCGTGTGTGGATTGTATATTTATATGCATATGGGCTCACCTTGTCTTCGTGCTGATAGCTTTGAGAGGATGCTCCTTGTCCTGGTTGAGAGGTTCCAGCAGGGCGCCTCACGCGGGATTCCTGCTGCCCCATCTTCCCACCAACTGCATCATCATCACGACCTTCTTTTTGAGGTTGCTTTCGCCCTCCTCCACTCCCGGGCCAAGCAGGGCGCTCATCTGCATGCAAGTCGGCGTCAATAGGTTAAGAATCCACATACACATTGTAATGTACGTATCTTACTTCAAACTGCTAGCTCCCGGTGTGTGTATTGTCAAGGGATGCACGCCCGTCATCATTACATTACCCAAGTTCAAAGCATTGCCAAAGCGGTTGGTGGGGCATTGCCAGTGTGGTTGAATATCTGCATGCAAGCCGGCGCTAAAAGATTAGGGAGCAACAAACATATACATGTATCCATGTGTACATACCTTCAAGCTCTAAGCTCTGCATTTAATCGCCAATAGGTTAGGGAGCAGCGTACATATCAATGTATCATTATATTTCCATAGACAGGCAATAGTTGACCCAAGACAAGCCCGCTCCAAAATATCTGGGGGGGGTCTTCCAAACATCTTCAAAATCACAGGGTACAAGCAATGAAGCAATGCGGCAGAGAAGCAAGAAAGCAAGAGAGAGAAGCAAAATGTTCATATATCATGGCATGGTGTACATCACTTCAAGCTGTTAGATCTGGATCTTTTGTCTCGTCCAGGGACGCACACATGGGACCATTTATCCACGATAACTACAGTACCAATGGTATTGGTTTATGATGTGTGATTGGTAGGGAACGGCATCATATGATATCATGTCATCAAATGATATCATATGATGCCGGCCGTCTGACTAGGTAACTTTGGCTTGGGGCATCATATCATATGATATTAAATCATACATGATCATACATAAATCATACGGCATCATATGATATCATACTCGTCTTTGGTCAACATCATATCATATGATTTGCCGATCCCCAGCGGTTGAACATCTAGCCCAAATGCAATGGGTTGCTCAAACAATTGCACATGATACCTAAACACCAAGGCATACATATCACATACATGCATGGTAACTTTAGCCTAGTCAGACTGCCGGCATCATATGATATACAAAAAATACATGATATCATATGAAATCATACTGCCGTTCCCTACATGTAACGGATACACACTGACCTCTATTCTACTTACTGACATACCATGCCCAAATGCAATCAGGTTTCTCAAACCAATGCACATGATACATAAACACCAAGGCAAACATACCTGTACAACATGTAATGGATACACACCGACCTATATTCTACATTCTAACATACCATGCCCAAATGCAATTGGGTTGCTCAAACAAATGCAAATGATGCCTAAACACTGAGGCATACATACCACATGTAAACATGGTAACTTTAGCCTAGTCAGACTGCCGGCATCATATGATATCATAAAAAGACGTGGTATAATATGATATCATACTGCCGTTTCCTACATGTAATGGAGACACACCGACCTATATTCTACATACTGACATACCATGCCCAAATGCAATTGCGTTGATCAAACCAATGCACATGATACCTGAACACCAAGGTATACATACCACATGTGATTAGGGATCGGCATGTCATATGACCTTGACCAAAGGCGAGTATGATATCATATGATATCATACAAATTGCATCATATGATATTGCACATAAATGGTAACTTTAGCCAGTCAGACTGCCAGCATCATATGATATCATATGATATCATATTGCCGTTCCCAACATGTAATGGATTCACACCGACCTCTATTCTACATATAAACATAACCGAAGTTTTTATTTCACATTTCTGTAGGCCAGGTTAAGTAGCTACTTGGTTTACTCAAGCCTGATTTCAGGATTGTTACACAGCCATTGCATGGCGGAGAGCAAAGCGCGGAGCGCGGGGGGTTGCAGGGTTTTCATGCGTCGCCATGCAACGACGGTAGGGCAGATGCAGTGGCAACGCATCGTCCGTAAAAAACAAAGTGAACATACCCCTTGTAATGTTGCTGACCGCTATCCTGCGTAATAACACACCACACTGGTAGACTACGTCCGTGAATCTCTGCACCTACACCTACACCCATACTTTCACCTTCACCAACACCTACACCAACACCACCAACCTAATTAGATTCACTTGGATGATGAATCTGGATTCCAATATAATAGGACAAGGATAGATAGTCATAGATAGATTGGGCCAATGTATGCATCAACTATCATGGTAGGTACATGAAATCTAGAGAGTGGGACACCACCCAAACTTTCACACTCAGGCTACATACATGCATCGAGGACGGGTCAAAACTCCGAAGGATACAGAATGATCATCCACTAGGCGTAGTACACACGTCCATGTGCATCTTGAGATCAGGTATGCATGATACAAGCACACCAGATGCATGACTTACTCAGAATGGCACGGATAAGTTGTGGTGCAGCAGTCATCCTAAGTGATCTGGGTGCGCCAACCACCCTAGAAGGGGGTGGGATCCTTGGGCGCAACATAGGCCTGGCCTAAGACACACTCAGCATCTTCTGCCTGCTTCGATTTAGAGCTTGAGGCAACTCGTATATCGCAATCACCCAGCGCTCTCCTCACTCGTGCGAAGGGGCAGGGACGGAAGATAGGTAACAACAGTATATCGGCCTCGGCCTCACCTTAATCTGATCGGACCCCGGATATACTCAGGTTACCTCGTACTGCTCGGTCCCGGGTTCGCCACCTGTGTCTGAGCCAATAGGAGACCCAGCCCGTGGTGTTTGACCCGAAACAGTCTCGGCACGCGATGCTATCGCGCATACGATCATGGAGCACATGTGCTCTTGGCAATGTATGCGCGAGCCTTCTGCTACTACTGCCTCACCATGGCCTGCGAACGCCTTGCTCACATTCGCAGGCTCCACTTCGTAGGCAAGTGGAAACAGAGCAACATTTAAGTGGTCCGATCGTGCGAAACGTATGGCCAAAATACGAAATCGGCTACCAGTCCAATCTACCAGTCGTCATTATCATACCAATCTAATCGACTCGAATCTCCTAAATTTGTATTTGTTCTCATTCGTACTCAGCTTAGTCAGCTAGTCAACTTGATTCCTCCCATTACCTTGCGCATCTAAAGTGTTGGCGAAATATAGGTATAGGTTAGGTGGAAAATAAAAAAAAGCTTGAATCATTTTCGTCACTTCAGTTGGCAGATTTTCGAATCTGGGGCGCTCCATAAATTGGCTCAAGTTACAAATTTGGCTGAATCCTTTTAAATTGGTTTCTTTTCTATTCAAACCAGATTCAAGAGTGACTCAAAAGGAGACACTGGGCAGACCAGAGTTGGCTGAATAACATGTAACGATCCAATGCAGAGTGTGGCGTGGTAGCGTGTATACCACCCAGTCCGGGTAGTATTCTGCCCGCAAACACTGAGCCTCAATAAGTTTTGTGGGGATCCATCAACTCGAGGGCTGGAACGAATTTACATGGGTTCCCTTTGACATGCATTTAAACTGATTTAAAGGGGCGTACCGCACTGTATTGCAGTGCGCCTTGCGAGAATGTTAGCGACGGCCCTAGTTCTGGGCGCTCCCTGTTTTAACGCGCACACACACACACACACACACACACACACACACACACACACACACACACACATTAAATTTAACAACATAGGCACGTCCCACAGTTATGGGATAATGGGAATAAAATATAAAAAACACTAACATGACACAGTGTCACAGTGTCAACCCTCCTATCTGCAGTCCAATACATTATTGTGAGCAGTAGCCATGGAAAGCAGCACAACTTTGCCATGGAGGCTGTCGATGGGTTTAAAGTTGAAGTTACTAACTGCACACATCAAGGGGGGCTCTACAACAACAATCCCTTACACGCACAACCCTAGTCACAGGCACAACCCTGGCCACACGCCCCTGAGACCATATCATGTTCGTGTTCACCAGCAAGTACACTTCAAAAACTAGTTAAACAATTGTGTTCAACAGCTAGTGCACTTCAAAAACTATTCCAGGGGAGCTCTACAACAACAATCCCTTGTCATTTGGTAATGAGTTGGCGGAGAGGCTCTATTGAAGGAGGGGCAACGCCATTCGAGCTGAATCCTCCAGGTCGCTGCTTAGTGGCGGGAGACCCACCTCCTGGGGTGAAAGTCCTTTCACATTATTTTTTTAAAAGCTGGCAATATTAAATCCGTTGTTCTTACACCTGGAACACTGACGTGCTGCGCGAGCGACATCTGCAACCAGCCAGCTGAGATTTTTCTATGAAGTCTGGGGGCCTGGGTGCCGGGTTATGGGAAGAACCCTGGACACTTAGCAGCCATTTGAACGCTCTGTCTCTGCCTTCTATTGCTGGCGATCAATGTATAGGATAGGTGTTATAATGTATATGGTACAGCCGTACATGCCAGCTGTTCCCTAACTTGTATAGCATGAGCGGTTATATCATATCGCTCTCTGCCTGTTAATGCAAGCTCTTCACGCCCGATATTCTTCACAAGAATAGGAATACCTGTAACCAACCAGCCCTTCCTATCAAGGTTGGGCAAGTCCCTTTAGCGTATTTGGCCTACCCCTGGACTGTTACATACAACCATGTCTCCCATGATGGTTAGGTGACCAGGAGCTTCATCAGAGTTTTCATTTCTAACTTCGATTGAGTGAAACAACGGCCATGTCCAATACTGGTTGGTTGGTTGGTTGTTTGGAGTGATCTGGACATGACTCAGTGAGACAAGGGCCATGTCCAACACTAGTTGGTTGGTTAGTTGGTTGGTTGGAGTGACCTGGACATGACTCAGTGAGACAAGGCCCATGTCCAACACTGGTTGGTTGGTTGGAGTGATCTGGACATGACTCAGAGAGAGAAGGGCCACGTCCAACACTAGTTGGTTGGTTAGTTGGTT
This sequence comes from Chlamydomonas sp. ICE-L, assembly GCA_013435795.1. Classification (NCBI taxonomy): domain Eukaryota; kingdom Viridiplantae; phylum Chlorophyta; class Chlorophyceae; order Chlamydomonadales; family Chlamydomonadaceae; genus Chlamydomonas; species Chlamydomonas sp. ICE-L. The sequence continues at coordinate 16,335,878 of JACBWV010000552.1, read as the reverse complement.
GGTTGGAGTGATCTGGGCATGACTCAGTGAGACAAGGGCCATGTCCAACACTGGTTGGTTGGTTGGTTGGAGTGATCTGGATAGAAGTTCTTCACATATTCAAGCATCCATTGCTGTTGTGCAACATATCAGGTCAACTCGCACTCAAACTTCTTAGTCTTTCAGCAAGTTTCCTCTTGAAGGCTGCATCTATGATCCAGCTGTTGCTAGATGCAATTGCAGTTGAAATTTGTTGCAAGCCTATAAGTTCGAAATCAGAAAGCTTTCGCTTAGCCTCACGCAACCAGGTGGCAATGAAAGCACCGTCCTCAATACCCAGCTTGGATGCTGCCCACAAAGTGTTGGACAGACCCTGGGCATTGAATGTAGGCAGCTTCTGCTTAGCCTCACGCAACCAGATGGCATTGAAGGCTTCATCATCAATACCCAGCTTGGCTACTGCCCACAAAGTTTCTGACAGATCCAGAGCATCGAAGGTGGATAGCTTCTGCTTAGCCTCGCGCAACCAGGCAGCATTGAAAGCATCATCCGCAATACCCAGCTTGGCTAATGCCCACAAAATTTCTGACAGATCTAGAGCATTGAAGGCAGATAGCTTCTGCTTAGCCTCACGCAACCAGATAGCAGTGAAAGCATCATCCTCAATACCCAGCTTGGCTGCTGCCCACAAAGTGTTGGACAGACCCTGGGCACTGAATTCAGGTAGCTTCTTCTTAGCCACACTGAGCCAGGTAGCATTGAAAGCTTCATCCTCGATACCCAGCGTGGCGGCTGCCCACAAACTGTTGGACAGAGCCTGGGAGGTAAAATCAGGCAGCTTCAGCTTAGCGACACTGAACCATGCAGCATTGAAAGCGTCATCCTCAATACCCAGCTTGGCTGCTGCATACAAAGCGTTAGACAGATCCTGTTCATTGAAAACAAACAGCTCCCGCTTTGCTACACTCAACCATTTAGCAATGAAAGCTTCATCCTTGATGCCCAGCTTGGATACTGACAACAAAGTGCTGGACAGCTCTTCAGCGCTGAATTCAGGCAGCTTCTTAACTGCACAGTTGAGCCATTCTTTAAGGAAGGGACCATCCAAAGGAATTTCCATTGTTGCGAGGGCCCACAAAGTGTTTCCAAGTGCTTGAGGTACAAAATGGGGAAGTCTCCTTGTTGCAGCACCCATCACTTCTTGCACTAGTTCATTGGCCAGTACATGCAGCGTGGCCAACGCCCACAGAAGATTCGAAATGTCATGGGCGTTGAAGCTAACCAACTTCTCTTTGGTACGCACCAAGATTCCCTGTACTAAATCAGGGTTGACTGGACCTCCTACTTTGCCCAAAGCCCACAACACACTGGACAAGGAGCGAGCATCCATGTTGCTCAGTGCACGCAGGGCCAAGACACTCAGATCCTGCATCATCTCTTGCGCCACGACCTCTTGGTTCCGCCTTCGCGATTTGACTACCTTGTTCATTGCAGCAGACACATGCCGATGGTCAAAGTGCCGCCCATGGTCCGTGATGACTTTATTCAAGCTGTGCAGATCTCTACATGCCGTAATTCTCCCCATTAGCTCTGCAGGGCTGCCTGTGGCCTGTGCACCAAAATCATGCGGGGATTGTGTATTTTTGCGTCTTGTCTCTGAATCGTTCATCATACTCATATAAATGTTGTTTTGGGAGGTAGGGGGTACATATCTAAGACTTCTACTGCATATGGATCATGAATGGCAAGCATAAAATGGAAAATATTGCACATCATGCACATATGTAATCATAGCTTAGTGAAGGCTGGGAATACTCATTTGGTATATAATCTATCACCGAAACCTTTCTATGATGTTGCTCATGGATGAACCGTAATAAAGGCCCACCCAGGTCCACAACAAGGCACTAAAGCAGCCATGCAGTCATCGTGTTGCAGCAGGCATCAAGGCATCATCAACTCACCAGTGTGGTGTGTAGGGATGTCAATATCGTACTGGTCTCCAAGATACTTGGGCAACATATCATACAACACCATTCAATATATTGACATACGTACGATACCATTTGATATGGTTGATACATTATATGATACCATTTGATATCGTTGATACATTATCTGATGCCATTTGATATCGTTGATATATTATCTGATACCATTTGATATCGTTGATACATTATCTGATACCATTTGATATGGTTGATATATTATCTGATACCATTTGATATCGTTAATACATTATCTGATACCATTTGATATCGTTGATACATTATATGATACCATACAACATACTGACATATTGTACGATAGTGTACAATACTATTTGATATCGTCGATATATCTATCTGTGTCCTGCACATAACTGACGGTCCAATCGACGTTTGTGAATTAATTGTAGATGGGATCACCTTGTCAGCATCATGCTGATAGCTTTCAGAGGATGCTCCTTTTACTGGTTGAGAGGTTCCAGCAGGACCCTTCAGGCGGGATTCCTGCTGCCCCATCTTCCTACCAACTGCATCATCATCACGACCTCCTTTTTGAGGTTGCTTCCGCCCTCCTCCACTCCCCGGCCAAGCAGGGCGCTCATCTGCATGCAAGTCGGCGTTAATAGGTTAGGAATCAACACACACTTTTTGGTGTACGTATCTTACTTCAAATGCTAGCTCCCATATCGTGGTGTTAGTATCATACTTCAAACTGCTAGCTCCATTGCATGGTGTACATATCTTACTCCAAACTGCTAGCTCCATATCATGGTGTACGTATCTTACTTCAAACTGCTAGCTCCATATCATGGTGTACGTATCTTACTTCAAACTGCTAGCTCCAGGTTTGTGTATCGTGATAGGATGCACGCACGTCATCATTACATTGCCCGAGTCAAAACAGTGCCAAAGCAATAATGGTGCCGGTTCATGGTGTGGGGATTTGAACATCTGACCGCTGCCAAGCAGGGCGCTCATCTGCATACAAGCAATGTTAGCAATGCAAGCCGGCGCTGATTGATAAGGGAGCAAGAAACATAGCAATCAATTGATTCATGGTGTGTGGTTGAACATCTGACCGCTGCCAAGCAGGGCGCTCATCTGCATGTAAGCAATTATAGCAATGCAAGCGAGCGCTAATAGATTAGGGAGCAACAAACATATCAATGAATCGGTTCATGGTGTGTGGTTGAACATCTGACCGCTGTCTGTCTGTGTGGTTGGACATTTGACCGCTGTCTGTGCTACATACCACACAAGTAGACCCAAATATTGGAACACACTTGCACACACCTGGTACATACATACATGCACGATACCTATACACCTAGGCATACCCCACGTAATAAATGACCCTTGCTGACCAGGCACTGCCACACACACCAATCGAACTTGCAGACTAGGTACGCAAACTTCTTACACCTAAACCTACATATACCTGCATCCGAAGCTCTGCTCATGTGATGAATCAGGGTTACATGGAATCCGATAATAAGGAAAAGAAACCCACAGAAATCCAATGCATCAACTACCACAGTCCGTACATACAACCTACAGTCTCACTGTTCCACAAACTCAGGGCCCCCATCGGTAAAACGATTGTTTGGGTCCACTTCAGTTCTTTTAAGCTCCTCCTGTCATGGTTGGGCAAGTCCTTTTAGCCTATTTGGCGTACCCCTGCTTGGACTGTAACAACATACATACATACAGTACGGACAGCACTATCTTCACAGCTCCCCTTGCACACTCAGTCTAAAGCTACAAGCATGCATGCCTGATACACAGCAGTGCATTGCCATATACAGGTTGACCCACGACAAGCCAACTCCACAACTTCCATCCATGTCATAGACAGGCCAGTGTTGACCCAATACAAGCTAACCATCGACTTACTGAGAGTGGCACGGATTACTTGTGGTGCAGCAGTCCTTCTCTGTGGTCTTTGTGCACCCAGCACCTTAAAAGGGGGTGGGATCCTTGGGATCATCACAGGCCTTGCCTTCGACACGCTCAGCATCTTCTGCCTGCCTCGCTCGACTAAGTGCTTCACGCAACTCAGATATCGCGATCACCCAGCGCCCCCCTTCCTCGTGCGCAGGGATAGGGACGGAAGGTAAGCAGGCAACACTACTAAGAGCCTATATTCCTTGGGATGGTACAAGGTTGTAGTAGAAGCTGCAACAGGAACGAAGGGAACAGTGACGCAAATTGATGCGAACTGGCACTTCCTTGCGCAAGTGAAAAAAACTCGCTAAAAGGAGCAGACGAGACAACTCAAAGAGTCTGGGTAATAATCAAGACAGGAGGATTAGGTGAAAGTGGTCTTTCGAGAAGTTCCACCGTGTATATCACGTCACGTTCTGCCTACTGTGGCCCTTGTCGCGAGTTTTGAGCTAGTCGCAGGCTGAGCTGAGGCAATACGACACTATACATAAATGGCTAGGTATAGGATCTGAACACGAACCACCGTTTCGGGCCCACCCGAGTCTATTGCGATCTACGGGCCCCATCCGAGTCTACCGCGCAGGCGAGGGCGCGCCAGCAGGCCACTCCCAAACTATTATGACGTACGCTGTTGACTACCCTGCGAGTTCCAGCACCCGCCAGCACCCAAGCTCGGCCTGGCTTCGCTACATCGCGTACGTCCCCCAAGCCACGCCATAGCGCGTTATTATATATTTTGTAATCCTCGCACCTGTCGCTCCTCTCTGAGAGAAGGAATAATATCCACCCCTCTTGCAGCATTGAATCCTGGAGCTTAACTTTGTCAGCCCACTGTGATCCCCCTGCTCCTATCATACAGTAAAGCCTGTAAGCTTGCTTTGTGGCCATCTTTCGCCTCTGTACTAGTACAGCTCATCAAAGAACAGTGGGGTCATTCATGGATATCGGCCTAGTTGGAAGACGTTGCCTATCTTTCGCTAGCAAGTTCGCTTTCAGCCGGGCTAACTGCGCCCTACCAGCTCGCACGCAACGCTGCCCAAGAACAATGGCCGCGCAGTCTGCCTCAACATGGACAGGTGATCTCAGGAACTGTAAAATGACGGGGAACTGTGCATGCGCGCGCAGATGATCAGGGCATGGGATTTTGGGGGGGCATGGGGTTGGGGCCATGCGTGGTGCACTATTGCATGAGTTGACGTGGCAGTTCGTTCGAAGAGCAGACAATCTGCATATATGGCGATGCATGCGTAGATGGTAATGCATTCTGGTGATGTAGAAGCTCTGCATGGCTTCGAAGGTCGTTTTCGCCTCAAGCTCGAAACTCGCACAAGGCTGATACCATGCATCATTAGTCGTTCTTCACCATCGTTCGATCGTCCAACTCATGCATTGTCCAGCCCTCATCTCTTGTATCTGTCTGCATCAGGATCGAATCTGCTTTGCGGTCGGATCTGCCGACGATAGTTCGTGCAGCCCCATGGCATTTCGAAAGGTAAACTCTTTGCAGCGAAGAGTGATGTCTGCCCTCATATCTACCACGCGATCTTTCGCGATACTCAAAATCTGAATGGTCTCGTCTGAAAAGAGTTAACACCGAGGGGGCCTAGGTGTAGGCATGTTAGATCTCCTGGGTGCTGATAAGGTATCTAGGCATCTGCCTATCAGAAGGATCTCAAACATCACATGCAGATATTTGCACCCCAATCCACACTTGACATCAATGATCACACTGATTCTCACTCGTTCTTTCTAATTACATTGCATCCTACAACTCCTGTCCTTACAAGATATCAGTGGGCAAGTCAATGTGTGCACGTCATGCCCTGAATCCGATCCGTTTGTGAAATTAAAGGAATTACCAGGGTGATCTGTGTGGGTGGAAGGGTAGTGTGTGTGTGTGCCTGGGATGCAAGGGTGCATGTCCCAGAAACACTAACCAATTAGATACTATCACACAAGTGCCGATCAATGAAGGCATGTCCCTCAGTCTCTCCTTTAAAAAGCAATTCAGCGGATGCTTTGGATTTGGGTTTTCGAAATACAGGCTCACATACACGGTTACACTTTGGGGCTACATTTGGCAGCTTCTGGGCAGCTTCTTTCACCCACACTTGGGCCCAAACTGAAGCTAGCAAGTGCGTCTGAGAGCTGGCCTGACAGGCATTCCAATGCAGCTGTAATCTTTGGGCTCGACTCAGTCGCAGGCTAAAAGAGCTGGGTGGAAGCTGCTACGCGTAGCCCAAAACAATTTAGTGCTGGTGTTGTAAAGGCTCACATGCCACCACTGTTTCTGCATGGGGTTGCGCATGGCAGCTTCCAGCCAGCTCCATTAGCCAGCCACTGGAGCAAGCTCACAATGACCAGCTTCGTTCAAATGCCTGTCATGTCAGCATTCAGACGCCCCATCTACCTACGGGTTTGGCCTAAGAACGGAGAAATGGATCTGCGTGGAAGCTGCAACGCATAGGCAAAACAAGAAACAATACAGACCTCAAGTACTTGTCAAGGGGGGCGCATGACTCGACTAGTCAACATGGACACATCACGATCACACTAACCATACAACATGGTGTGCATGCTTCTGCTTCTCCGATGGCATGTGAATCTATCCCCCCATGGCATGTGCTTGCTGCTATTTGGCCACAGGTCTCTGCCTCGGACATTGCCCCCCTTTGACCCTGAACCTGAACCTGACCACTATCACCCAAGCCATACAACATGTTGCACATGGTTCTGTTTCTCTGATGGCATGTGGATCTATCCCCCCATGGCATGTGCTAGCTGCTATTTGACCACAAGTCTCTGCCTCGGACACTGACACTGCCCCCCTTTGACCCTGAGCCTGAACCTGACCACTATCACACAAGCCATACAACATGGTGTGCATGCTTCTGCTTCTCTGATGACATGTGGATCTATCCCCCTACTAGCTGCTATTTGACCACAGGTCTCTGACTCGGTCACTGCCCCCCTCTGACTCAGTCACTACACCCCTCTTATCATCACCCTCACCCGGATCCTGACCCTGACCCTGACCATGGCTCCGAACTTGTCCCCCACTGTGAATCCTAGGAGCGCAGTTAGCAAGGAGACTAGCTGCTATTTGACCAAGAGGCTCTGACGCTATCCCCCTCTGACTCAGTCACTACACCCCTCTTACCCTCACCCCGATCCTGACCCTGACCCTGACCTTGACCCCGACCTTGTCCCCCACTGTGAATCCTAGGAGTGGGTGGCCAGGAGACTAGCTGCTATTTGACCAAGAGACTCTGATTCAGCCATTACACCCCTCTGACTTAGTCACTACACCCCTCTCACCCTCACCCCGATCCTGACCCTGACCCTGACCTTGACCCCGACTTTGTCCCCCACTGTGAATCCTAGGAGTGGGTGGCCAGGAGACTAGCTGCTATTTGACCAAGAGACTCTGATTCAGCCATTACACCCCTCTGACTTTGTCACTACACCCCTCTTACCCTCACCCCGATCCTGACCCTGACCCCGACCTTGACCCCGACCTTGTCCCCCACTGTGAATCCTAGGAGTGGGTGGCCAGGAGACTAGCTGATATTTGACCAAGAGACTCTGATTCAGCCATTACACCCCTCTGACTTAGTCACTACACCCCTCTTACCCTCACCCTCACTCCGATCCTAACCCTGATCCCTGTCCCTGACCTTGACCCCGACCTTGTCTCCCACTGTGAATCCCAGGTGCTGGTACCCAGGAGACTAGCTGCTATTTGATCAAGAGACTCTGACACTGACACTACACCTCTCTTACCCTGACCCCGATCCTGACCCTGACCCCGTCCCTGACCCTGACCTTGACCCCGACCTTGTCACCCACTGTGAATCCCAGGAGTGGGTACCCAGGAGACTATCTGCTATTTGACAAAGAGCTCTGACTCTGACACTACACCCCTCTGACTTGGTCACTACACCCCTCTTACCCTTACCCGATCCTGACCCCGACCCTGACCCTGACCCGACCTTGCCCCTCACTGTGACTCCCAAGAGCGGGTACCCAAGAGGAATCCATGCGACCATAAGACTCTCATCCAGACTCTACCCCCTCTTGCCCTTCCACTACCCCCTTCTGACCCAGCCACTGTCCCCCATTGTGACTTTCAGGAGCGGGGAGCCAGGAGGATTTCATGCTGCAGGATGAGTGTATCCTTACTGATGAACACGACAACATCGTTGGCCACTCTAATAAGAAGACCTGTCACATCTTCAACCCACAGCAGCCCAATGGCATCCTGCACCGAGCCTTCTCCGTTTTTCTCTTCAACCAAGAAGGGAAGCTGCTGCTTCAGCAGCGCGCTAAGGATAAGATCACCTTCCCTTCTGTGTGGACTAACACTTGCTGCTCGCACCCCTTGTATGGGCAGCAGCCAGACGAAGTTGGTGAGTCAGATACTGTTTATGTTGTGAGTGGGTGGGTGGAATGGGATAGAGGGGCTTGGTTGTATTTAAGATGGCGTTGAGGGAAAGCTGCTGCTTCAGCAACTCGCTAAGGATAAGATCACCTTCCCTTCTGTGTGGACCAACAATTGCTGCTCGCACCCCTTGTATGGGCAGCAGCCAGACGAAGTTGGTGAGTCAGTTAGTATTTGTATTGTGATTGTTTAAGTGGAAAGGGATAGAGGGGCTTGGTTGTATTTAAAATGGCGTTGAGGGAAAGCTGCTGCTTCAGCAACTCGCTAAGGATAAGTTCACCTTCCCTTCTGTGTGGACCAACAATTGCTGCTCGCACCCCTTGTATGGGCAGCAGCCAGACGAAGTTGGTGAGTCAGTTAGTATTTGTATTGTGATTGTTTAAGTGGAATGGGATAGAGGGGCTTGGTTGTATTTAAAATGGCGTTGAGGGAAAGCTGCTGCTTCAGCAACTCGCTAAGGATAAGATCACCTTCCCTTCTGTGTGGACCAACAATTGCTGCTCGCACCCCTTGAATGGGCAGCAGCCAGACGAAGTTGGTGAGTCAGGTAGTATTTGTATTGTGATTGTTTGGGTGGAATGGGATAGAGGGGCTTGGTTGTATTTAAAATGGCGTTGAGGGAAAGCTGCTGCTTCAGCAACGCTCTGAGGATAAGATCACCTTCCCTTCTTTGTAGACCATTGCCTGCTGCTCGCATCCCTTTTATGAGCAGCATCCAGATGAAGTTGGTAAGTCAGTTAGTATTTGTGTTGTGAGTAGGGGTCGTCTATGTTATATAATATTAGTGAATACATAATATTATATAATAGAAGTCGAACAAGCCGGCTCATCAGAAATTCAAATTTATTTAAAAAACCAGAAAATCCCTCCATGTCAGTGTGGGAAGGTCTGGGCAGCTGCTGATGATGTTTAGACGCACAGAGCATCTTGTGTACAAAGCCCTGAAACCCTTTCTGGACAGCAGAAAATCTGCAACTTCTTTGGAGTCAAACCAGCACAGCCACAGCAGCCACAGCCACTTGATGGAGATGATGCAACTGCAAGTGCTGAGCCCCAACAAACTATCTGCCAAGGTTGGAGGCCTATTGAGTGGCCTCAGCCATTCTGTGAGAATAACCCCTACCAGCTCCACTGTCCTACCGAGGCCCATTGTGTTACCGAGGTGCCTTGGAGTGCTACTACAAAGGGTTTCTTGGCCTATTTCAGGCCACAGGCAGCTGCAGGCAGCAGCTTGTAGGCAGCTCCCCTGGCTGGCTATTCAGCCCAAACTAAAGCATGCTAGTGCACCCTGAAGCTGACATAATCATGGTGGGCGCAGGTGGGCGTTACATTTAGACCTTTTGGTGGGTTTCATGTAGCAAGCCCATGCAGGTTTTAGGCCAATATTAGGCAAGTCAGTTATAAACGATGTTAAAGGAAAGCAAGGAACTATAAGGAAGCTAAAATATTGAGTTATCTAGGGTGCATATTGTATTAATTTGTAATCGTGGTCAGATCGTGTTTAAAAACAATCCACAACATTCCCTGGGGTTTTGAAAATGCAGGGTACTAAAGGAGATGATTTGCCACAACATAGGCTAGGTGTTATCTAAATTTGGTGGGGTGGGGTACCCCCCCCCCCCCCCCCCCCCCCCCCCCCCCCTTTTGACTCTTCCAACTTTTCTGGGGGGGTACCAGATATTTTTTGTACGTCACCCTCCCGTAAAAACTAATATTATTGTGACACTATAATAATATTAGTTAATATTAGTGTTTCAAACACTAATAAAAGTTGCCGTTCCCTAGTTGTGAGTGAGTGGGTGGGTGAGATGGGAAAGAGGCACCTGCTTTTATTGGCATTGAAAGGTTGGAGGGAAAGGTGGTTCAAGTTCTAGTGTTGAATCCTTTCATTCCAAAACATCTCGAGATGACATTCACTGTTTTGTTTTTCCAACGCTTTGCCATTCCGTCGCTTTGTGAGTGAGTGCGTGGGTGAGATGGGAAAGAGGCACCTGCTTTTATTGGCATTGAAAGGTTGAAGGGAAAGGTGGTTCAAGTTCTAGTGTTGAATCCTTTCATCCCAAAACATCTCGAGTTGACATTCACTGTTTAGTTTTTCCAACGCTTTGCCATTCCGTCGCTTTGTGAGTGGGATAGGAAAGAGGTACTTGCTTGTATGGGCATTGGAAGGCGTGAGGGAAAGGTGGTTTAAGTTATATTGTTGAATCCTTTCTTTCCAAAAGAACACAAGTTCAGATTTGCTGCTTTTTGTTTTGCGTCGCCATTCCATTGCTGCGTGGCGATGCATGGGCCTGGCTAAACTAGTCAGAATGACCCCCCCCCCTCCCCCCCCCCCCCAGCCCCCAGACTTTGTGGGGTTTGGGGGGCAGCGCGTCGCACTGGGGTTGCACCAAGTCGCTCAGTTTGCAACACATCGCACGAAATCAAAATTGTGAGGTCACTCTGGAGGTGACAATTCCAAATTTGGGGGAATTCGAAGAAAATTACTTCATTTCTTGCTGCTCCAGTCTTGGTCACCCTATCCCACCAATTATGAATCAAAAAACAGAAACCAGGAAGGCATACAATGGCTTTGCATTTACGAACAGAAACAGCAAGCAAAGAAGCCGCTCACAGAAACAGCAAACAAAGCAGCAAGGCAAGAAATGGAAGAGATATGCTTCTACGCCCAGAAACCCCCCAAAGCAGGAAGACAGGAAATATAAGATACGCTTCTACGCACAGCACCCCCCCAATGCAGAAAGGCAAGAAATAGAAGAGATATGCTTGTATGCCCAGCAACCCACCAAAGCAGGAAGACAAGAAAGGGCAGAAATGTCTTTTACGCCCAGAACCCCCCAAAGCAGGAAGACAGGAAATATAAGATACGCTTCTACGCCCAGCAACCCCCCAATGCAGAAAGGCAAGAAATAGAAGAGATATTCTTCTACGCCCAGCACCCCCCCAAAGCAGGAAGACAGGAAATATAAGATATGCTTCTACATCCAGCAACCCCCCAATGCAGCAAGGCAAGAAATATAAGAGACAGGCTTCTACGCCCAGCACCCCTCCAATGCAGGAAGACAGGAAATATAAGATACGCTTCTATGCACAGCAACCCCCCAATGCAGAAAGGCAAGAAATAGAAAAGATATGCTTCTACGCCCAGCACCCCTCCAATGCAGGAAGACAGGAAATATAAGATACGCTTCTATGCACAGCAACCCCCCAATGCAGCAAGGCAATAAATTGAAGAGATATGCTTGTACGCCTAGAGCCCCCGAATGCAGGAAGACAGGAAATATAAGATACGCTTCTACGCACAGCAACCCCCCAATGCAGAAAGGCAAGAATTTTATGAGATATGCTTCTACGTCCAGAGCCCCCCAAAGCAGGAAGACAGGGAATATAAGATACCCTTCTACGCACAGCACCCCCCCAATGCAGAAAGGTAAGAAATATAAGAGATATGCTTCTACGCCCAGCACCCCTCCAATGCAGGAAGACAGGAAATATAAGATACGCTTCTATGCACAGCAACCCCCCAATGCAGCAAGGCAATAAATTGAAGAGATATGCTTGTACGCCTAGAGCCCCCGAATGCAGGAAGACAGGAAATATAAGATACGCTTCTACGCACAGCAACCCCCCAATGCAGAAAGGCAAGAATTTTATGAGATATGCTTCTACGTCCAGAGCCCCCCAAAGCAGGAAGACAGGGAATATAAGATACCCTTCTACGCACAGCACCCCCCCAATGCAGAAAGGCAAGAAATATAAGAGATATGCTTCTACGCCCAGCACCCCTCCAATGCAGGAAGACAGGAAATATAAAATATGCTTCTACGCACAGCCCCCCCCCCCCCCCCCCCCCCCCCCCAATGCGGCAAGGCAATCAATTGAAGAGATATGCTTCTACGTCCAGAGCCCCCCAAAGCAGGAAGACAGGAAATATAAGATATGCTTCTACGCCCGGCAACCCCCCAATGCAGCAGGGTAAGAAATAGAAGAGATATGCTTGTACGCCCAGAGCCCCCTAAAGCAGGAAGACAGGAAATATAAGGTATATGCTTCTGCATCCAGAACCCCCAAAAGCAAGTAGACAGGAAATATAAGACATGCTTCTGCGCCCAGCAACCCCCCAAAGCAGCAAGACAACAAATATCACAACAATGCTTCTACGTCCAGAACCCCCCAAAGCAGGAAGACAGGAAATATAAGATGTATGCTTCTACATCCAGAGACTATTTTTTGTCTCTTGTGATGTTCAGAAGTCCCCCTTAACTCCCTCAAGCTCCTGGCACATTTGGAGGCCAGTAGGGCGCCAGGAAACAACATCATCATCATCATCGAAGCAGGGAGACAAGATTTTAAAAATATACACTTCTACACCCTGAACCCCCAAAAACCCATTCTAATAACTCCGAGATCTTTTAGATAAAAAGGCAATCTGGGAAACTATCTGAGCAGAAGATATTCAAACTCCAATATTGGTGGTTGGCCCTGGTGGTTGGCCCTGGTGGTTGGCCCCGGGTACCTGGTGGGGTATCTGAAGAGAAGCAGGGACGTTTGGTATGGTCGGTAAGTTTGTTACTTGTGCATTGCAGGTGAATTTTTGACTGGTGGTGTAGGCAGTGGTCTCGACGAATCCCGGTGCTTTCGACATTTTGAACCTTCGTAATGTGGTGTCGATGCATAGGTCTCGCTGCCTTCGGGCCGACCAACTCTATTGTGGGTGGTTGGCCCCGGTGCAAGCATCCGGGCTGCCCCCCTGAACCTCACGCCTCATAATAATGCGCACCATTCGTATATTTTATCTATTTATTCCAACTCCATGTACCATCCCTTGCAGATCTGCCTGAGGCTGTAGCAGAAGGCTCATTGATAGGCGTCATGGAAGAAGCTGTGACATGTTTATTTATTATGTGTGTCTTGATTTGTTTATTTACTTATTCAAACTCCATATACCATCCCTTGCAGATCTGCCGGAGGCTGTAGCAGACGGCACAGTGATGGGCGTCAAGGCAGCAGCTGTGAGGAAGCTAGAGCATGAGCTGGGTATCCCCCCTCAGCAGCTACCCATCACAGGATTCCACTTCCTGACGCGCCTCCACTACTGTGCAGCAGACACCCACACTTGGGGCCCCAATGCTGCCTGGGGTGAGCATGAGATGGACTACATCCTCTTCATACAGGTAAGGGTGGCTTTTTTATTTCGTGTCGATCACTCTGCTTGTGTCTGCTCCAAATCTGGGGGGTCGCAATGCTGCTTGGGGTGAGCATGAGATGAATTTCATCCTCTTCATACAGGTAATGTTGGTTGGTTTATTTTGTGTCGATCACTCTGCCTCTGTCTGTCAGTCACTCTGCCTCTGTACCAGTCTCCATATTTGGGCAAATCACACTTGTGTCAGGCCAACACCTATGCTTGGGGCCCCAATGCTGCGTGGGGCGAGCATGAGATGGACCACATCCTCTTCATACAGGTAAGGGTGGTTGGTTTATTTTGTGTCGATCACTCTGCCTCCGTCTGTCAGTCACTCTGCCTCTGTACCAGTCTCCATATTTGGGCGACTCACACTTGCGTCAGACCAACACCTATGCTTGGGGCCCCAATGCTGCGTGGGGCGAGCATGAGATGAAATACATCCTCTTCATACAGGTGAGGTTGGCTTTTTTATTTTGTATCGATCACTCTGCGTGTGCCTGTCTCCAAATCTGGGGGGTCACAATGCTGCTTGGGGTGAGCATGGGATGAATTACATGCTCTTCATCCAGGTGAGGGCGGTTGTTTGACTTAGTGCTGCTCACTCATGGTTTTTTTTTGCTTTGTGGGTGCTTTTTCTTTTTGTTTAAAGCAAAGAGTCTCATACAACCTCGCGGTGTCAAGTAGACTTTAGCATGTAATGTAATGTAAGTTAATGTAACTCAGCCTGCATGTGCGTCTATATTGGGGGGTTCCCGACACCCACTCATGCCAGGGCCAGAATGCTCACCCTCATACCCTCACCCTCACACCCTCACCCTCGTACCCTCACCCTCATTACAGCCTTACCACCACCCTTATTACTCACCTTCAGTCACTCACCTCCACTGCAGGCCAAAGTGGACCTGAAGGCCAACCCCGAGGAGGTGGACGCTGTCAAGTATGTAGATCCTGCCGAGCTGAAGCAGATGATGTCCCCTGACAGTGGTCTGCTTTGGTCTCCTTGGTTTAGGATCATAGCTGAGAAGTTCCTTCACCCCTGGTGGGCGGATCTGGACGGCGTGCTGACTGAAGGCAAGCACAGAGATTTGACGTCAATACATCATCTCCTGTAGGCGTGGTTCGAGGTTGGGTGAGTCCTTGTAGCCTGTTCGGCTACTCGGACTCGAAGGTGATACATCATATCCTCTAGGCGTGGTTGGAGGTTGGGCAAGTCGTTGTTTGGTCACAACGACTTGGAAGTCCATGCATCCCATCCTGTAGGAGCTGGTGTACCCGGGCAGTAGTCTCCTTTGGTATCCTTGGCTCAGGATCATAGCTGAGAAGTTCCTTCGCCCCTGGTGGGCGGATCTAGACGGTGTGCTGACTGAAGGCAAGCACAGAGACTTGACGTCGATACATCATCTCCTGTAGGCGTGGTCTGAGGTTGGGCACGTCCTTGTAACCTGTTTGGCTACCAAGACTTGAAGGTACGACATCATATCTTCTAGGAGGTGCCTGTGTGGCAACAAGGACTTGAAGGTACGACATCATATCTTCTAGGAGGTGCCTGTGTGGCAACTAGGGCTTGAAGGTAATACGTCATATCTTCTAGGAGGTGCCTGTGTGGCAACTAGGACTTAAAGGTAATACGTCATATCTTCTAGGGGATGCCTGTTGGGCTACCCATGGGCTGTAAGATAAATTGATACAGGAATGTTGAATAAGCAGGTCACGGCTGGAATAGTACCATAGGGACAGTTAATGTATGTGAGCATGTTGCAGTCCAGGGCAGCCAACTAGGCTACAGGGACATGCCCCAGGGGTAGAGCTCTCCATAGCTTTTCTTTTCAGCTGCCAGCAGCAGCTTCTAGGCAGCTGCTACCCAGCCAAACCTATAGCTAAGTAGTGCATCTGAAAACTGACAAAATCATGTTTCGAGGACTGTTAAAATATTGGGGCTTAGCCCAGTGGCTGGCTCAAGGATCTGCCTAGAGGCTACTGCTCATAGCCAAAAAGGAAAGCTATGCTCCTTGCCACCAGGGTAGCGCAGGACGCAGCGTCCTGCGTCGCAGGACACAACATGGGAGGGTCCGTTGCGACCCAGGCGCAGTATCAGGGTGTTGGTTGCGTCGCAGACGCATGTTCAGGATGTTGGTTGCGTCTCACCCAGCAGTTGATTGGCCCACCACCACTCCATTTCCGTGGGCTACGGGTTCTGTTGATAGTGGGACGCAGCCTAAAGGTCTGATTGCGTCCCAGGATGCAACCTACCGAATTAGTCTGGTTGCGTCCTGGGACGCACCCCCTGGGGTCCGTTTGAAGTACCCTGCTTGCCACATTAGTCCTAGCCGCTCGGGGCATACGACGTTTTTCACTCATTTTATTTTCTGACCTCTCTCTTGAGAGCCAGTATCAACTCCATAGCCGTTAGGGAAACAATCACTAAACATCTAGGCGCATACATGTTTCGTGATGTTCATAAGTCCCCCTTGACTCTGTCAGGCCGCGGGCACATTTGGAGCCTAGTAGTGCACCAGGATAAATGTTATCATCCTCATCAGCAGCAGCATAGGTTTTCTGACCTCCCTCTGGAGAGCCAGTCTCGACTCCATAGGAGTTCGGGAAATAATCTCCAGACAGTTTTGCACTAGCCACCAGGGCTGTTCAGGACGCTGCGTCCTTCGTCCCATACGCAAAGCTAGAGGGTCCGTTACGCCGCAGGACGCAATGTGGGGAGGGTCCATCGATCAGAAGAAAGGATCCGTTGCGTCGCAGGACGCAGGCTATACAATTGGTTGCGCATCAGGCAGCAGAGCTGGGGGTACTCCTTAAGTAACATGTTAGGCACATGCAAGTTTCGTGATGTTTGTAAGTCCCCCTTGTCTCTCAGGCCGCGGGCACATTTGGGGCCTAGTAGGGCACCAGGAAAAATGTAATCATCATCATCAGCAGCATAGTTTTTGTGCATGAGATATATGGACTGTTCCCTGTACTGCTTGATAGAGGGCTGTTATATGACTTCTCATTTGTTAACTTCTTACCTCCGCCACTGTTAGTGGTTGAGATCTGAGTCCGGCTCTAGGGGTTTCAATACCTACGCCACCAAAACGGTGGTTGGGAGTTTGATTTGTATGTCCTCGACACAGCCCTGATGTAATGGTTTGTTTTGCTTTATGGGTGCTTTTTCTTTTTGTTTAAGCACAGAGTCTCATACAACCTCCTGGTGTCCAGTAGACTTTAACATGCAAAAGACAAAAGACAAAGACAAGGGCTGGATACAATCAATGCAGGCACTTCCCACCCCGTACCTTAAGCCCTCCTCTTACCTCGAGCCTTTACCATGGTGGCTTTGTCCAGGTAAAGTAGCAGCTCGCTCCCAACCGCCGTAAGACTATCAGGCGTAATCATTACTTATCATTATAATGCAGGCACTTCCCACCCAGGGTTGTTCAGGACGCTGCGTCTTCTGTCTGTATGTGTTTGTTACAGTCCAGGGGTATGCCAAGTAGGCTTAAGAGACTTGCCCAACCGTAGTAAGAAGGGCTTAAAAATTTAGACACAGCGTCGAAGGGTCCGTTGTGTTGCAGAACGCAACGTCGGAAAGATCCGCTGACCAGAAGGAAGGAGCAATACCTCGGGTCAAGAAGAACCGTTTATAATTTCTTGGTGACAAGCTTGTGAGTTAAATACGGTATTTAATTTTTTCGTTTCCGTCACATGGTACAGTATGTCGGTATTGCCGTATCAGCCTTCAGGTTGCCCACCGTGCTAAGGCGGAGTTATCATGGACACCGGTGGAATAGCATCTCCTATGTAATATGTATACATATATCTATACACATATATATACACATGGGACGCCTTATTAAGAGGCGAGAGGTTGAGGGGGCCAGCCCTATTATTTGCACTGGGGCCAAGCACCAAATCTCTTAGGTATATACTAAAATACACTGGGGCCAACCATCAAATCTCCTTTACAGATACCAATCTATCACACCCTCGACTTCACAAGTACTGAATGTTGTTATTGACTGATTTATATATCAGTCTCTGAGTAGGCATAATGCACACCGGTACCTTTCCCTCCTGGTACCGTGTTGCCTGCCGCCAGGCCACAGGCTAGCTGTGGCCTGCACGTGACTGCAGTACCCTGCAGTACACATCTCTATTCTATATGATTGCGCCTGTTGCGCTTAATAGCATCTTCTCCTCTATCGAGCCTATGCCGTTGTAACAATCTTACATTCACAGGTTATGTGCGCCATCTTTAGACGCTAACGAAGAACAGCCGCTGATTTCCGCGTTCGGATTCAGTTCCCCTCTGACTTGTCGAAGGCCCGAGTTTTAACTAAGCACCTGGACTCCCTGTGCGGATCCTACTTCCCGCTGCTCCGCCTGCCGCTTCCTACCAAGACTCCTTGGATCTGCCACTGCGTCCTACGACTGGAGCAAGCAAGAGCGACCACAAGTCACCGAAATCTATGAAGTGAGTATAGGACGACGCCCTCACCGAGACCCACACCGTGCTGTATTGATCTCAGACGATCAATTTGTCTACGACCCCAGCTTAAGAGAAGCTTCTGTCGTCGAACATTGCCGCTTGGCAACGTTCACCCCCCGGTAATCCGCTGGATCCCTTTGGATCGCCGATTCCCACACACACTCCATCCCCTCTTCCCCTGCCCCGCCCTCGTAACTCCCCCTATCCCAACACTCCGACCTACAACGCCAAGACTCCTACACAGAAGACCTCACCATGCAACCTCCCCGTATATTCACCGGTAACAACCTCTACAACTGGCGCTGCGCCAGGCAGAATATACTCCTCGCCCTCAAATCAGATAGGGATACCATTGCCATTGCTTTCGACTGCCAACAGGCGGTGGTCGCTGGCGAGCCTGCCGACTCTGATGGTTACCCTGCTGATGACATTACTTACCCTGTTGTTGCAGCTGCTGATCCGGCTGTTACGGCTGCTCCGGCTCGTGGTGTCCCCAACAGGATCTCCACCTGGAAGAACAACAAGGCCTTCAAGATCATCATAGATCATGTCTCAGATCCTATCCAGCAGGCCATTCATGCTAACACAGATATGGCCACTATAGCCTTCAGGTTTCTAGATGCCCTGTACTCTGAGGAAGGCAGCAGGCTAGAGCATACCACCCTGACTGCCATAATGGGATGACGTATGACTCCCACTGAATCCCTGCAGACATACCTCTCTAGGGCAGCTGATATGTACTCCCAGATTACCAAGATTCAAGGCACCCACATCGTCTCTACCAGCACCTTCCTAAACCTTATTGTCAAGGGACTGACCCCCCGCCCTGAATATGATGGGTATATCAATCAGTTCAACCCCACTGCTGTCACTACCTTTGCTATGCTCCAAAGTGCCCTCTTCAACTGGTGCTTAGTGAAGCAAGTTGACCCTGCACCATCTCCTGAAGAGGCTGAGATGGCAGCTGCAGCTTACAGGGCCAGGAAGCCATTCAACAGCAAGCACCTCCCATTCAGAGACAGGACCATCTCCTACAAGAAGATGACCTGCTGGAACTGTGGGGGAATAGGTCATAGCTCCAGAGACTGCACCAGTGAGGACACTGATCTGGCTTTCAGGTCAGCTGACTCAGATGAAGCTGACCATGGATCTAAGTCACCTCCCAAGAACAGATCAGGAGATGACAAGGATCCTGACGACAAGAAGACTCCCAAGAAGACCAGTCCAGACAGGAGGCGTCTAAGAAGATACCCAAGCAGGGGACGCCATGCCCATGTTGCTGATGGTGATCAGTCCACCTCCAACTCTGACAGTCAGGGTGAAGAACACAACTTCCTGTCCCAGGCACTGGATGAGGACAACCTCCAGCCCATGAGATTTGCTACACCAACCAGAGGCAAGTCTGTTTCATTTGCCTTGCCACATGACCCCCTGGCTAATACAGCATTCTTTGGACAAATAAGTGCTGATGATGAATGCACTATAGAAGATGGAGAAGTTTTCCAGGCAGCACTGCAGACAGAATGGATCATAGATACTGCAGCACACTCTCATGCAACCAGTAACATCTCCCATCTGCATGACATTCAGGACCTCCCACAGCCTATTAGGCTGCAGCTGGCAGATCAAGACTCTCCACCTATCCTCTGCAAGCAGATAGGGAAGGCCAAGATCAAGGGCCATGGCAGGACTCTGATCATCCTGAACAATGTCCTTCTTGCTGACTGCAACATGCCCAACATCATTAGCATTCATGCAGCCACCGGCCTGTGTCCAGACCTCCAAGTTCACCTGTCCAAGACTCAAGCCACACTCTCCATCCCAAGACCATCTTGTACCAAACTGCTCCTCTCATGCCCCAAAAGGCATGGACTCTACCTTACCCAAACTTCACCAGTCACTGCCAGTAATCCCTCTATCCCTGTGGGCCCTACCATTGCCTACATCATGATGGTTACCAAGCCTCCATCAACTCACACTGACTCTGAGACAGGGAAGTACCCACCCACTCATGAGACCTCCCCCAGTAGAGCTGATCAAGACTGCCAGGATCCCCCCTCTACTTCTGCTCCATCTGCACCCCACACTGCTCCTGAGATAGGGCAGTACCCACCCACTCATGTGGAGGCAGACCAAGACCTCCAGGACTTCCCCTCTACTTCTGCTCCATCTGCACCCCACACTGCCTCTGAGATAGGGCAGTACCCACCCACTCATGTGGAGGCAGACCAAGACCTCCAGGACTTCCCCTCTACTTCTGCCCCATCTGCACCCCACACTGATTCTGAGATAGGGCAGTACCCACCCGCTCATGTGGAGGCAGACCAAGACCTCCAGGACCATCCTCCACCTATCTGCCAGTACCATTCCCCTTCCACTGCAGGCAATCTTGAAGAATCTGCTGCTGATACTGACAGTGATGATCTGCCAGAGCTCATCCATCCGGAGGTACACAAGCCCCAGGATGACCCTGGACTAGGAGTAGATGACCCTCCAGAAACCACTCCAGCCCTCCAACAACAGCTGGACAACCTTGGCCTACAACGAGCTAGAGCAGAGATGGAACTCCTCAGTGACCAGATCAGGACCAACTAAGAGGAATATGATGGCCCCATAGATGGGGATGGGCCACTCAAGCCATCTGATCTGGACACAGCAACTACCTGGGACCAATGGATACTGGTCAACAGGTCACCAGACATTGGACTGCCACTGGGAGAAGTTAATCAGAATGTCAACCACATCCACTTCTCCAACAACTCCAGCCTTAGTCTCACACGATTTGGATGCACCTTACACCACCTGAACAGCAGGCCTGCCTCACCAGCTTTCAACATCAAGCCCAGGCCTCCACTGTCCAAGCTCATCACAGCATTCACCAGCAAGTTCCCTACCCTGCTGGCTTCTGAAAAGGAACAATTCCCAAACAGGTCAATGCACAAGGAGCCATCTGATGCCTACAGCCCTATCATCAAGCACAATAGCAGACTCCAGCAAATGGTGCAAGCCTACCCCACTGTTTCTACCACAGCCAGACCCACTCTACCACAGCCAGACCCACTCTATGGGCCATCTGCCTTCAAGCTGCCATGGTCAATGCACATGCCCACACACTCTCATTCAGACCAAAGATGATCATGGACCCCAGGAGCTGTGCCCATCCTGGAGGCAAAGTGCTATGTGTTAACCACCTCAGCATGAACTGGAGCCCCATGGATTTCACCTTTATCAACATCCTTACCCCCCCCAGCCTAGCTCCCAAGTCATTTGACCAGTTCTTTGCCCAGATCTGCCAGCAACTTGACCTTGATGGCTTCCCCAGCAAGCCAGGCACTTAATTCAGTTACAAACTTTGCTCTTCATCTGTTGGAATAGACTTGAACACTCTAGTTCTTTTTAGATTACCTGCCTACTGTACTGCCCCATGTACTTCCACAGGCAGCACCCCTTCTGAAATTAGAATTCCTCTAGTCTCTTTTTGATGTCTATGCTTTAATTTAGGATCTACCTATTGTAGCTTACCCAAATTATGGGGGGACTAGTCCAGACATCATGTCTAAAGACAAATCCTTTAGTCTCGAATCATGCCACTTCTCGTAGCCAAGGATACCTTCTCAAGCCTTCACCAAGCCTGGACTTTCCTTCCCCAGCTTCCCAACAGTCTCCCTGCAGCCTATCTGCTTTAGCCTGCAGCCTACCTGCAGTTTCCTTACACCTTCTCAGCAGCCTTTCTGCTACCTAGCCTGCAGCTTACCTGCAGTTTCCTTGCACCTTCTCAGCAGCCTTTCTGCTACTTAGCCTGCAGCCTACCTGCAGTGTCTTTTACCGAGCCAGCTACCCCAGAAGACTGACATTTCTTTGAAAACCCCTGCTAAAGTGATTTCTCCCTTTCAGCTACTAGAAATTCCCAAAGTCTCCCTAGCTTGTAATATTTTAATTTTCTTATGCCCCTCAGTTAATTCCAGGAATTCTTGAGCTCAAGAATACCTTGAATTGGGGGGGATGTTATTGACTGATTTATATATCAGTCTCTGAGTAGGCATAATGCACACCGGTACCTTTCCCTCCTGGTACCGTGTTGCCTGCCGCCAGGCCACAGGCTAGCTGTGGCCTGCACGTGACTGCAGTACCCTGCAGTACACATCTCTATTCTATATGATTGCGCCTGTTGCGCTTAATAGCATCTTCTCCTCTATCGAGCCTATGCCGCTGTAACAATCTTACATTCACAAATGTGAGCACGTTGGTATATGAAGTCACATCCCGTTTCACCGAATGGCTCAATGGTAGATATCGTTGAAACGATAAAGGTGCGGGGTTGGAATCCAAACGGTACGCTATGTCCAGGTGAAGTACCAGCCCGTTCCCTACCGCCGTAAGACAAGGCTCCCTTAATACAACGCACTACCAGGCGTTATCATTACTATATACTGTCACGGTAGAGGGTAAGTTATCCCCCAGTTACGTTACACCTGGACCCTGAACCTTCATCTCTAAATCTCAACCACCAACCCCTAAACCCCCTTTACTAGGAAAGGTAAATTAGGATGGCAGACAGAGTGGCAGTGACAGGGAGGACCACAGCCTTGGGTAGCATCGGTATCAGGGTAGTGCAGGACGCAGCGTCCTGCGTCGCAGGACGCAACATGGGAGGGTCCGTTGCGTCCCAGACGCAGGTTCATGATGTTGGTTGCGTCTCAACCATCAGTTGATTGGCCCACCACCACTCCATTGCCGTGGGCTACGGGTTCTGTTGATAGTGGGACGCAACCTACCGACTTGGGTGCGTCCCAAGACGCAACCTACGAAATTAGGGTGTGTCCCAGGACGCAACCCCTGGGGTCCGTTTGAAGTACCCTGATCGGTATCATCTTCACAAGTCCAATGGTGGGGAAGTTAGCCCCCAGTTACTTTATACCCCAGTTACATTACACCTAGCCTCTTTAGCGATTTACAATGGTCTAGTGGTAGACCAGGTCGACTCCCCCTTTGGTCACTCTTGGCGTTGCAGGTCGTCGTCAACCGCGATGGTAGCTTGTCCAGTTGAGGTAGGAGACCGCTCCCCACCCGCGTACGACGGGCTCCCTTAACACCACGCCCCACCAGGCGTTATCATTACCTTTTTTTTTACACCTAGCATCTGAACCCCTAAACTTGCACTCAAAATCTGAACCACCACAACCCCTGTACTAGGAAATACCCGAATGAAAAAAATCTCCAGATCTTACCCGAATGAAAAAAATTACAAAATTTTGATTGAGGGATTAGCCTGTCAACCCCTGTCCTAGGAAATGTAAACTAGGATGGCAGACAGAATGGCAATGAAAGGGAGGACCAGAACCTAGGGGACCTTGGGCAGCATCGGGATCATCTTCACAAGTCTGATGGTGGGGGGGTTATCCCCCAGTTACGTTACACCTAGCCTTTGAACCCCTAACCTTCCACTCAAAAATCTGAACCACCAAACCCGAACTAGGAACGGTAAATTAGGATGGCAGAGATAATGGCAACGACAGGGAGGACCACAACCTTAGGTATCATCGGTATCATCTTCACGAGTCCGATGAAAAAGGTACCCCATCCGATGTTGAAGCCCTTGATGATTGCGTTGTTGTGCTTGAAGGCAGCGCAGTGCTCCTCTATCATCTGCGGAACAAAGTAGCACCCCATGTGTTAGTTATGTACATATGTTATGTATCAAATTATCACTGTAGCACGGAATTAATTTATGGAAATTTAATTATCAATGTAGCATCTGGTAGCATGCTGACTTTCCCTAGCTGCGGCGTACGGGAGGGTCCCCTTAACACCACACCCCTCCAGGCGTTATCTTTTTTTTAATCAATGTAGCACAAACTCAGGGCCCCCGTCGGTTAAACGATTGTTTGGGGTTCAGTTCATCAGTGCTTTTTCTTTTTAAGCCCTTCCTATATGGTTGGGCAAGTTCCTTTAGCCTATTTGGCCTACCCCTGTGACATACATACGTACACAACTAAATTGTAGTGCTTAAATGAATGCAGCGCAGTGCTCCTCTATCATCTGTAGGGAACAGCAACTATTATTAGTGTTTGGAAAACTAATATTAACTAATATTATTATATTGTCACAATAATATTAGTTTTTCAAATAAATCAGAATTTATGGTGAGATGGCTTGTCCGACTAATATTATATAATCATATATTATTCACAAATATTATAACATAGCCGACCCCTAATCATCTGTGGAACAAAGCAGCATCCCATGAGCTAGTTATGTATGCATGTTTGTATGTTACAGTCAAGGGGTAGACCAAACAGTCTAAAGGGACTTGCCCAACCGTGAAAGGAAGGGCTTAAAAAGAAAAAAACATTGATGAACTGAACTCATACTCTCATACCCATACTCATGCTTACACCCTCATATTCATAACCATACTAAAGCCCTCATACTCATACCCGTACTCATGCTCTTAGAGCCTCATACTCATACCCGTAATC
Source organism: Chlamydomonas sp. ICE-L (assembly GCA_013435795.1). Lineage (NCBI taxonomy): Eukaryota > Viridiplantae > Chlorophyta > Chlorophyceae > Chlamydomonadales > Chlamydomonadaceae > Chlamydomonas > Chlamydomonas sp. ICE-L. The sequence continues at coordinate 16,311,379 of JACBWV010000552.1, read as the reverse complement.
ATGCTCATACCCTCGTACTCATGCTCATACCCTCATACTCATGCTCATACCCTCATATTAATAACCATATTAAAACCCTCATACTCATACCCGTACTCATGCTCTCAGCCTCATACTCATACCCGTGATCATGCTCATACCCTCATAATCATACCCGTAATCATGCTCATACTCTCAGACCTGCACTCATGCTCAAACCCTCATACTCATAACCATACTAATACCCTCGTACTCATACTCATGCTCATACCCTCATACCCATACGCATGCCCATACCCTCATACCCATACTCATGCACTCATACCCATACTCATGCCCATACCCTCATACTCATGCCAACACCCTCATACCCGTAATCATGCTCATACCCTCATAATCATACTCATGTCCATGCCCTCATACCTGAACTCATGCTCATATTCATATGTATTGTATGTATGTATGTATTTTGTTAGTCCAAGGGTAGGCCAAATAGGCTCAAGGGACTTGCCCAACCGTGACAGGAGGGGCTTAAAACGAAGAAGCACAGATGAACTTGTAGAATCGTCCACCATATATATCCTGGGTTATCCAGAGAGGTTGAAGGGGACCCTCCTAAGAAAACATAGGGCATAAAACATAGGACATCAAAACATAGGACATTGGACAAATGAATTCATAAACATGGGCAGAGTAGGCCTCAATGTGTTGTTAGTAATGCTGATGGGATGGTACAGTACAATTCGACGAGAATGGAACATCATTTTTTGCACTTCATGATAGGTAACCACCATTGAGGCAAAAATCCTTATTGTAAAAAATTCATGACATGATTCCACTTACCAACTCCTTCTCCTCAGCCTTCATTTCGCTGCCAGCCTTATCCAGTTTGTCGACAAATTCATTCCGCATTTGTCCAGAAGAGATGCCCTCCTGCACACACATTGACACATGTGTAGTGACCAACATATCATATGAATCATATACAATATGACATGTGATGCTGACCATATGCGAGTGTGATATCATACGATATCATACAAATTGCATCATATGATATTGTATGTAAATGGTACCTTTAGCCTAGTCAGACTGCCGGCATCATATGATGACATGATATCACAATATGATATCATATTGCCGTTCCCTACACAAGTGGCTTGACTTTACTTTGGTTTCGTTGCATTGCATGCCATGCCAAGGCCCATTCTCAGAGGAGTGGCCATGCGCTCCTTTATACGTCCTCCGTGCTTCTAGTTTGTGTCAGGGGACCCACGCTATGGGTGGAATCTCTCTCCCTCAAGGAAAAGGGTCCTTCAAGGAGGTCCCCCTGGCTGGAACGTCTTGTGGGAACCCAAAAATGAAACAGTGGTACATATTACAAGGGTCTGTGAAATCATAGGATGTCTTCCCGGGACCTATTTGATATCATGCAAGAGTATGATATCATATGATTTTTGCAGCAAAAGTTGAAACAAATTTATTTTGGGGGTGGGTGGGTAATATGCCATGCCAAGCATGGTGTTCCGCTTGCTATGGCTGTATATGTAGAAGCTGCTCCTTGTAGCGGAAAAGGTAAGCTATGGCAACATCACACATGTCACATCATGTCACACCACGGCCTGCTCTGATATATAACAAAATATTCTTATATTTATATTTGTAGCAGGCTATGTTCATATTTATATTTATAGCAAGACATTATTATATTTATACGACTATATTAATATTTATATGTACAGCAAGACATTATTTTAATTATATATTGCATTTTTATTTATAGCAAGATATTTCCATATTTATATTATTATATTTATAGCAAGCTGCATCCATCTAGCTTGATACAACCTGATTATAAGGTTATATACTTTTTGTTTATTACTTAAATACAATAATACAAAATTGTGATCGTTTATTATATTATAACTACATCTAGCATAGCTTTACATTACAGACTGCCAAATCTGTATTCCCTTCATGTCCCCAACTCCAAGCCAGACCTGCAGTACCACATCTATCCCAACGCAACCGGATCCATCAACCCACTCCCAAGCATCAAACCAATTCCTCTCTCTCAACCCTACCGCATATCGATCAACCCACTCCCAACCCCCAACCGATCCCTCCATCTCATCCTTACCCCATATTCAAATGAATAGGTTCCTCGATCCTCCGGGAGTCCCATCTGCTTTTGGGCTATTCTTCGAATGATCTGCACAGGATACCAACCCCCAACCGATCCCTCACTCTCATCCTTACCCCATATTCAAATTAATAGGTTCCTTGATCCTCCGGGAGTCCCATCTGCCTTTGGGCTATTCTTCGAATGATCTGCACAGGATACCAACCCCCAACCAATCCCTCACTCTCATCCTTACCCCATATTCAAATGAATAGGTTCCTCCATCCTCCGGGAGTCCCATCTGCTTTCGGGCCATTCTTCGAATGATCTGCATGCGATACCAACATGCACCACTTATGTATGTATGTATGTATGTATGTATGTATGTATGTATGTATGTATGTATGAATGTATGTATGTATGTATGTATGTATGTATGTATGTGTGTGTGTATGTATGTATGTATGTATGTATGTATGTATGTATGTATGTATGAATGTTTCAGTCCAGGGGTAGGCCAAATAGGCTAAAGGGACTTGCCCAACTGTGATGGGAAGGGCTAACACGAATAAGCCACTTAAGCTACAGAATTAGGGGGGGTTACTACTGGTTATACTGGTACACTCACAGGGGCAGTTATTAAGGTTAAGCACGTGTGCATTTTTACATTCCAGGGGTAGCCAAATAGGTTCAAGGGACTTGGTATAAGAGGTATTATAACGGGTATAGGCTACATGGACAGTTCAACAGGTCTTTTAACGGGTATAGGCTACATGGACAGTTCAAGAGGTCTTATAACAGGAATAGGCTACATGGGCAGTTAAACAGGACTTGTAACGAGAATAGGCTACATGGGCAGTTAAACAGGTCTTATAACAGGAATAGGCTACATGGGCAGTTAAACAGGTCTTGTAACGGGAATAGGCTACATGGGCATTTAAACAGGCACTATAACGGGAATAGGCTACATGGGCAGTTAAACAGGTAATATAACGGGAATAGGCTACATGGGCAGTTAAACAGGTCTTATAACGGGAATAGGCTACATGGGCAGTTAAACAGGTCTTATAACGGGAATAGGCTACATGGGCAGTTAAACAGGTCTTGTAACGGGAATAGGCTACATGGGCAATTAAACAGGTCTTGTAACGGGAATAGGCTACATGGGCAGTTAAACAGGTCTGGTAACGGGAATAGGCTACATGGGCAGTTAAACAGGTACTATAACGGGAATAGGCTACATGGGCAGTTCAAGAGGTGCTATAACGGTAATAGGCTACATGGGCAGTTAAACAGGTACTATAACGGGAATAGGCTACATGGGCAGTTAAACAGGTACTATAACGGGAATAGGCTACATGGGCAGTTAAACAGGTACTATAACGGGAATAGGCTACATGGGCAGTTACACAGGTCTTATAACGGGAATAGGCTACATGGGCAGTTAAAGAGGTACTATAACGGGAATAGGCTACATGGGCAATTAAAGAGGTACTATAACGGGAATAGGCTACATGGGCAGTTACACAGGTCTTATAACGGGAATAGGCTACATGGGCAGTTAAACAGGTCTTATAACGGGAATAGGCTACATGAGCAGTTAAACAGGTCTTGTAACGGGAATAGGCTACATGGGCTGTTAAACAGGTCTTATAAATGATGTATGAGAGGGTTTATGACCTGTTATACCGTATCACTCATAGGTAGGGAACCGCAACTATTATTAGTGTTTGAAAAACTTATATTAACTTACATTATTATAGTATCACAATAATATTAGTTTTTCAAATAAATTCGAAATTCTGGTGAGATGGCTTGTCCGACTAATATTATATAATGTTATCTAATATTATTTATTCACTAATATTATATGACATAGCTGACCCCTACTCATAGGGGCAATACGTATTCTTACTTATTATAACTGGTATATATCCGGGAGGGTGACAGACAATACAAAATTGGGGTCATTTTTCAAACGGTCTGCATAAGTTGCCATTATGTGCCAGTTAAACCCATTTTGACGAATGGATCAATGGTAGAGCTTATTGAAATGATCAAGGAGCGGGGTTCAAATCTCTACGGGTGCGCTTTAGTGTTCGTGATCGATATCTACCGCCATGGTAGCTTTGTCCAGGTAAAGTAGCAGCTTGTTCCCCCCCGCCTTTAGATGGGGCTCCCTTGATACCACGCCCTACCCGGCGGTATCATTACTTTGCCAGTCAAGTTTCAGTACAGGTTAAACAAATTATCTTGTATGATTCACCAATCATTGTAATGACTATTGTTTCATGATGCAAACATGTACTACCAGTGTATTACCACCTTCACTCCGGCTTACGCAGTGGTGTCCTTAACTTCATGTCCTGAGAGTGGCGCATTACTCGGATGTAACAATTTCAATTTCAATTTCAATACCATCTTCAGATTCTTGTATAATTGTTCATATTTTAGTATTACACCGACAATATTTTGTTGTTCATTGTGGAGCACACCTCGGTGTGTCATCCATTATGGTGCAAGCATGTATTACCATCTTCAAATTCTTGTATCATTGTTCATATTTTAGTTTTACACCGACAATGTTTTATTGTTCATTATGGAGCACACCTCAGTAAATACGCGTGTTATCCATGATGGTGCACATCTACATAAATCGTCATCATAGGACCAAATAACCCAGGCAACCACCACCCTCCTGCTCCTGCAAACCTGACTACTTGTTGACTTCATACTGCTGGTTCGACCAACCCTTGCACCCTTCTGCCCTCTTACTGCCAGTGCACTGTATTGAGTGACCACTGCACATTCAATCAACCCCCAAACCCAGCCACCCTCCTCTTGCTCCAGTAACCCTGACTACGTGTTTAAGTTATGCTACAGGGTAAACCAACCCTTACACCCACCAAGCCCATAACCAATTGTGACCCATGGGGAAATACGATGTCCGATTTGGGGAAGTCTCAGGCTAGTATGGGACCCCCGCCCATCTGTTGCACTTCCCTCTTTTTGCCAGAGCAATACATCGAGTAGGCACTGCAGATTTAAGCAATCCACGCACCCAGCCACCCTCCTCCTGCTCCAGTAACCCTGGATACATGTTGAGATATGCTACTGGGCCAAACAGCCCTAGCACCCACCTGCCCTCCAGCCACCACGGCTAAATGTTGAGTGTATGAATGGGAAAGCAGCAGGAAGGCGCTGTCCTACTTAGCAGCAAGAGAACGGCTAGAGAGCCAAGGTGCTTCTGGCAGGCAACCACCAACCAACTAAACATAAACCTGGCACACAACAACCCTTGTACCCATCAACCCACCAGCCCTAGCACCCACCTGCCCTCCAGCCACCATGGCTAAATGTTGAGTGTATGAATGGGAAAGCAGCAGGTAGGCGTTGTCCTTTTTAGCGGCGAGAGAGCGAAGGTGATTCTGGTAGGTGACCACCTCCGGGGAGGGTTTGAGCGTGGACCGCCAGCTTGGGCTGCATACACATGGCAGGGGGTGAGGGGGGGAGATGGTGGAGGCAGGGAGGGGGAAGGGGAGGGGGGAGGGGGGGAGGGTTGTGTTAGTGCTTGTATCTGCATCTGTGTTTCTATCAGTGACTGACTGACTGCGTCTGTGTTTTGTTCATACAGTGCTTGTAATGAGAACACCTAGTGGGTCATGGTATTAAGGGAGCCCCGTCTTCCGGCGGTAGATAATGGGCTGATACTTGACCTGGACAAAGCTACCATGGTGGTTGACAGCGACCAATAACACTCAAGCGCACCTGTGGGGATTCGAACCCCGTACCTTTGTTGTTTAAAAGAGCTCAACCAGTTAGACATTTATCGAAACGGGATCAGGATATAGCGATTGTGTGGGTTCGGCCTTGGGTTGTCTGAGGTGAGGGTAGGCTCGTTTTGTTTTGTGTACGGTGCATCGCAAGTTGAGCGACTCAGTGCGATTCCAGTACGGCGTGCTGCCCCCCAAACCACACGAAGCGCGGACATGATATCACACGATCATCTTGGGGACCAGTACGATATTGACATCCTGAAAAATGATGCAAGCATCCAACACGTAAGAGCTCATATTTAGGGATATACATATCGTGCTGATCCCCAAGATCATCAGGCGATATAGTGATGATATATCTGTACAATATAAATACATACGATAGCGTACTTGACAACCCAACATGACCAGCATTCCAATGCAACTGAAAGCTCAGGGCTAATTCCAGTGACTGGCTCATGGGTTTGGCTGGAAGCTGCCCAGCGTAGCCCCAACAAGTAACAGTGGACCTAGACAAGTCTTTAAACTGTCCACTCTGCTTAGTGTGCTCCCTGGTTTCTGTGGGTATCGCATCGGGGGACTTGGACTTGAAAGACAGTGAGCAACCCAGAGTTGGATGGAAAAACATGCAGCAATTCAAATTCAAATTCAAATTCTAGAGATTTTGTACTCACCCTAGGTAGAAGTCCAGGTCCTTGGCAAAAGCTTCCGTCCTGTACAGGTTGCGCATGCAGCTTGCAAAGGGTTTCAACTCTGCAATCAGCAGGAATCATATGGTGGTTTGAATGATAGTGAAGGTTGCACATGCAGCTGGCGAAAGGTTTGAACTCTGCAATCAGAAGGAATCATATGGTGAATTGTTTGATATTGAAGGTTGCGCATGCAGCTAGCGAAGGGTTTGAACTCTGCAATCAGAAGGAATCATATGGTGAATTGAATGATAGTGAAGGTTGCACATGCAGCTAGCGAAGGGTTTGAACTCTGCAATCAGAAGGATTCATATGGTGGCTTGAATGATATTGAAGGTTGCACATGCAGCTAGCGAAGGGTTTGAACTCTGCAATCAGAAGGATTCATATGGTGGCTTGAATGATAGTAAAGGTTGCACATGCAGCTAGCGAAGGGTTTGAACTCTGCAATCAGAAGGATTCATATGGTGGCTTGAATGATAGTGAAGGTTGCGCATGCAGCTAGCAAAGGGTTCGAACTCTGCAATCAGAAGGAATCATATGGTGGCTTGAATGATATTGAAGGTTGCGCATGCAGCTAGCGAAGGGTTTGAACTCTGCAATCAGAAGGAATCATATGGTGATTTTTTTGATATTGAAGGTTGCGCATGCAGCCAGCGAAGGGTTTGAACTCTGCAATCAGAAGGAATCATATGGTGATTTGTTTGATATTGAAGGTTGCGCATGCAGCTAGCGAAGGGTTTGAAGTCTGCAATCAGAAGGAATCATATGGTGATTTGTTTGATATTGAAGGTTGCGCATGCAGCTAGCGAAGGGTTTGAACTCTGCAATCAGAAGGAATCATATGGTGATTTGTTTGATATTGAAGGGTGCGCATGCAGCTAGCGAAGGGTTTGAACTCTGCAATCAGAAGGAATCATATGGTGATTTGTTTGATATTGAAGGTTGCGCATGCAGCTAGCGAAGGGTTTGAACTCTGCAATCAGAAGGAATCATATGGTGATTTGTTTGATATTGAAGGTTGCGCATGCAGCTAGCGAAGGGTTTGAACTCTGCAATCAGAAGGAATCATATGGTGATTTGTTTGATATTGAAGGTTGCGCATGCAGCTAGCGAAGGGTTTGAACTCTGCAATCAGAAGGAATCATATGGTGATTTGTTTGATATTGAAGGTTGCGCATGCAGCTAGCGAAGGGTTTGAACTCTGCAATCAGAAGGAATCATATGGTGATTTTTTTGATATTGAAGGTTGCGCATGCAGCTAGCGAAGGGTTTGAACTCTGCAATCAGGAGGAATCATATGGTGATTTGTTTGATATTGAAGGTTGCGCATGCAGCTAGCGAAGGGTTTGAACTCTGCAATCAGAAGGAATCAGTGATGGTGATTTGTTTGATATTGAAGGTTGCGCATCAAGTAGCGAATAAGGGTATTGAACTCGCCATCAGAAGGAATCATATGGTGATGTTTGATATTGAAGGCTTGCCTGCATGCAGCTAGCGAAGGGTTTGAAACTTCTGCAAATATCAGAGGAATCATATGGTGAGTTGTTTGATATTGAAAGTGAGCATGCAGCTAGCGAAGGGTTTGAACTCTGCAATCAGAAGGGAATCATATGGTGATTTTGTTGATATTGAAGGTTGCGCATTGCAGCTAAGAGAGGTTTGAACTCTGCAATCAGAAGGAATCATAATGGTGATTTGTTTGAATATGAAGGTTGCGCATGCAGCTAGCGAAGGGTTTGAACTCTGCAATCAGAAGGAATCATATGGTGGATTGTTTGATATGAAGGTTTGCGCAGCAGACTAGCGAAGGGTTTGAACTCTGCCATCAGAAGGATTCATATGTGATTTGTTTGATATTAGAAAGGTTGCGCATGCAGCTAGCGAAGGGGTTTGAACTCTGCAATCAGAAGAAGCATATGGTGATTTGTTTGATTTGAAGGTTGCGCATGCAGCTAGCGAAGGGTTTGAACTCTGCAATCAGAAGGAATCATATGGTGATTGTTTGATTATGAAGGTTGCGCATGCAGCTAGCGAAGGGTTTTGAACTCTGCAATCAGAAGGAATCATATGGTGATTTGTTTGATATTGAAGGTTGCGCATGCAGCTAGCAGAAGGGTTTGAACTCTGCAATCAGAAGGAATCATATGGTGATTTGTTTTGATATTGAAGGTTGCGCATGCAGCTAGCGAAGGGTTTGAACTCTGCACATCAGAAGAATCATATGGTTGATTTGTTTGATATTGAAGGTTGCGCATGCAGCTAGCGAAGGGTTTGAACTCTGCAATCAGAAGGAATCATATGGTGATTTGTTTGATATTGAAGGTGCCCGCATTGCACGCTAAGGCAGCTAAGCGAAGTTTTGCACCTCTGCAATCAGAAGGAATCATATGGTGATTTGTTTGATATTGAAGGTTGCGATGGCAGCTAGCGACGGGTTTGAAACTCTGCAATCCGAAGGAAATCATATGGTGATTTAGTTTGATAATGGAAGGTTGCGCATGCAGCTAGAGAAGGTTTGAACTCTTGCAATCAAGAAGACATTCATATGGTGATTTGTGTGATATTGAAGGTGCGCAATGCACTGATGCGAAGGGTTTGAAACTAGCAAGCAGAAGGAACTTCTATGGTGATGATTTGTTTGAATTGAAGGTTATGCAGCATGCAGCTAGCGAAGGGTTGAAGTCTGCAATCAGAAGGGAACATATGGTGATTTGTTTGATATTGAAAGGGTGCCGAATGCAGCTAGCGAAGGGTTGAACTCTGCAATCAGAAGGAATATATGGTGAGATTGTATTGATATTGAAGGTTGCGCATGCACTAGCGGAAGGAAAGGCGTTTGAAACTCTGCAATCAGGAAGGAAATAATATGGGGATTTGTTTGATATTGAAGGTGCGCATGCAGCTAGCGAAGGGTTTGAAACTCTGCAATCAGAAGGAATCTCGGTATGGGTGTGAGTTGTTGTGATAGTTGAAGGTTTGCCGCATGCAACTAGCGAAGGGTTGTTGTTTGTGTGAACTCTGCAATCAGAAGGAATCATATGGTGATTTGTTGAAGAGTTGAAGGTTGCGCGATGCAGCTAGGCGAAGGGGTTTGGAAGCGCTGCAAGTCAGAAGGAATCATATGGGGATTTGTTTGATATTGAAGGGGGTTGCGCATGGCAGCAGCGGAGGGTTGAACTCAGCAATCATAAGGATCAGTGTATGGCGATTGTTTGATTATTGAAGGTTTGCGCATGCAGCTAAGCGAAGGGTTGTTGAAATCTGCCATCAGAAGGAAGCATCTGGTGATTTGTTGATAGTTGAAGGGTTTGCGCATGGCAGCGTAGCGAAGGGTTGGGAAACTCTGCAATCGGAGACGGAGATCATATTGGTGATTTGTTTGATGATGAAGGTTGCGCATGCAGGCTAGCGAAGGGTTGAACTCTGCGAAGGTGCGAGGGAAGGAATCATATGGTTGATTGTTGTTTGATTATTGCAAGTGGTTGCGAATGCAGCAGACTAGGCAGGAGGGGTGTGACACTCTGCAATGTCCGAAGGAAGGAATCATAGGTGAGTTGTTTGTATTGAAGGTTGGCGGCATGCAGCTAGCGAGGGTTTGAACTCTGCAAATCAGAAGGAACATATGGGATTGTTGATAGTGGAAGGGGTTGCGCAGGTGCAGATAGGGAGAGGGGTTTTTTGAACTCTGCAATCAGAAGGAATCATATGGTGATTTGTTTGATATTGAAGGTTGCGCATGCAGCTAGCGAAGGGTTTGAACTCTGCAATCAGAAGGAATCATATGGTGGATTTGTTTGATATTGAAGGTTGCGCATGCAGCTAGCGAAGGGTTTGAACTCTGCAATCAGAAGGAATCATATGGTGATTGTTTGTGATGATGGCAGGGTGCGCATGCCAGCTAGCGAAGGGTTTGGGTTTGAACTCTTGCAATCAGAAGGAGATCATATGGGTTGATTTGTTTGATATTGAAGGTGTTGCCGCATGCAGGCAGCGAAGGTTTGAACTCATGCAAATCAGAAGGAATTCCGTATGGTGATTGTGTTTGGAATGTGAAGGTTGCGCGATGCAGCTAGCGAAGGGTTTGAAGCCTCTGCGCAATCAGAAGGAATCATATGGTGATTGTTTGATATTGAAGAGGATTGCGAATGCAGCTAGCGGTGAAGGGGTTTGAAATCTGCAATCAGAAGGATCATATGGTGATTTGTTGATATTGAAGTGGCGCTGCAGCTAGCGAAGGGTTTGAACGCTGCGCAAGTCAGAAGGGAATTCATATGTGATTTGGTTGATATTGAGGGCGCATGCAGCTAGCGAAGGGGTTGAACTCGCAGATTCCGAAGGAATCATATGGTGATTTGTTTGAGTATTGAAGGTGCGCATGAAGCTAGCGAAGGGCGTTTTGAAACTGCTGCAATCAGAAGGAGATTCAGTATGGGTGATTTGTTGATATTGACGGTGGCGGCATGCACTAGCGAAGGGTTGTGAAAATGCTGCAATCAGAAGGAAAACATATGGTGATTTGTTTGATATGTGAAGGTTTGGGGTTGGCGCATGCAGATGATGCGAAGGGTTTTGAACGCTGCACTCAGAGAGAATCGATAGTGGTGATTTGTTGTGATATTGAAGGTTGCGCATGGCAGCTAGCACGAAGGGTTTGAAACTCTGCAATAGAAGGAATCATATGGTGATTGTTGATATTGAAGGTTGCGCATGCAGCTAGCGAAGGGTTTTGAACTCTGCCATCCAGAGGAATTCATTATGGTGATTTGTTTTGATTATTGAAGGTTGCGCATGCAGACTAGCGAAAGGGTTTGAACTCTGCAATCAGAAGGAATGTCCTATGGTGATTTGGGGGTGATATTGAGGTGTGCGAATGCAGCTAGCGAAGGTTTGAACTCTCAATCAGAAGGAATATATGGTATTTTTTTGATATTGAAGGGTTGCGATTGCAGGTAGCGAAGGGTTTGAAGCTCTGCAATCAGAAGGAATCATATGGTGATGGTTTGATATTGAAGGTTGCGCATGAGCTGAGCGAAGGGTTTTGAATTGAACTCTGCAATCGGAAGGAGATCAGTATCGTGATTTGGTTTGCTTTGAAGGTTTGCGCATGCCAGCTAGCGAAATGGGTTTGCAACTCTGCAACAGAAGGCATTATATGGTGATTTGTTTGATATTGAAGGTGTTTGGCGCATTGAAGCTAGCGAAGAAGGGGTTTGAAATTCTGCAACAATCAGAAGGACTCAGGGTTTGAACTCTGCAATCAGAAGGAATCATATGGTGATTGTGTTGATATTGAAGGTTGCGCATGCAGCTAGCGAAGGGTTTGAACTCTGCAATCAGAGGAATCATATGGTGATTTGTTTGATATTGAAGGTTGCGCATGCAGCTAGCGAAGGGTTTGAACTCTGCAATCAGAAGGAATCATATGGTGATTTGTTGATTGGTGGAGGTTGCGCATGCAGCTAGCGAAGGGTTTGAACTCTGCAATCAGAAGGAATCATATGGTGATTTGTTTGATATTGAAGGTTGCGCATGCAGCTAGCGAAGGGTTTGAACTCTGCAATCAGAAGGAATCATATGGTGATTTGTGATATTGAAGGTTGCGCATGCAGCTAGCGAGGTTTGAACTCTGCAATCAGAAGGAATCATATGGTGATTTGTTTGATATTGAAGGTTGCGCATGCAGCTAGCGAAGGGTTTGAACTCTGCAATCAGAAGGAATCATATGGTGATTTGTTTGATTGAAGGTTGCGCATGCAGCAGCGAAGGGTTTGAACTCTGCAATAAGAGGAATCATATGGTGATTTGTTTGAATTGAAGGTTGCGCATGCAGCTAGCGAAGGGTTTGAACTCTGCAATCAGAAGGAATCATATGGTGATTTGTTTGATATTGAAGGTTGCGCATGCGAGCTAGCGAAGGGTTTGAACTCTGCAATCAGAAGGAATCATATGGTGATTTGTTTGATATTGAAGGTTGCGATGCAGCTAGCGAAGGGTTTGAACTCTGCAATCAGAAGGAATCATATGGTGATTTGTTTGATATTGAAGGTTGCGCATGCAGCTAGCGAAGGGTTTGAACTCTGCAATCAGAAGGAATCATATGGTGATTGTTTGATATTGAAGGGTGCGCATGCAGCTAGCGAAGGGTTTGAACTCTGCAATCAGAAGGAATCATATGGTGATTGTTTGATATTGAAGGTTGCATGCAGCTAGCGAAGGGTTTGAAATCTGCATCAGGAAGGAACCATATG
>JACBWV010000552.1:16192278-16295676 GCA_013435795.1 Chlamydomonas sp. ICE-L | reverse complement strand
ATTGTGATTTGTTTGATATGAAGGTTTTGGCATGCAGCTAAGCGAAGGGTGAATCTGCAATCAGAAGGCATCATATGGTGATTTGTTTGATATTGAAGGTTGAGATGCAAGCTAGCGACAGGGTTTGACTCAGCATCAGAGGAACATATGGTGATTTGTTTGATATTGAAGGTTGCGCATGCAGCTAGCGAAGGGTTTGAACTCTGCAATCAGAAGAATCATATGGTGATTTGTTTGATATTGAAGGTTGCGCATGCAGCTAGCGAAGGGTTTGAAACTCTGCAATCAGAAGGAATATATGGTGATTGTTGATATTGAAGGTGCGGCATGCAGCTAGCGAAGGGTTTGAACTCCGCAATCAGAAGGAATCATATGGTGATGTTTGATTATTGAAGGTGTGCGCATGCAGATAGCGGACGGGTTTGAAACTCTGCAAATCAGAAGAATCATATGTGATTGTTGATATGAAGGTTGCGCATGCAGCTAGCGAAGGGTTTGAACTCTGCAATCAGAAGGGCATCATTATGTGATTGTTTGATATTGAAGGTTGCGCATGCAGATAGCGAATGGTTGTAACTCAGCAATCAGAAGGAATCATATGGTGATCTGTTTGTGATATGAAAGGTTGCGCATGCAGCTCGCGAAGGGTTTGAACTCTGACATCAGAGGAATCATATGGTGATTTGTTGATATTGAAGGTTGCGCATGCAGGCTAGCGAAGGGTTTTGAAACTCTGCAATCAGAAGGAATCTATGGTGATGTTTGATATGAAGTTGCGCATTGCAGCTAGCGACGGGTTTTTTGAACTCTGCAATAAGAAGGAATTCATAGGTGATTGTTTGATATTGAAGGTTTGACGCATGCAGCTAGCGAAGGTTTGAAACTCTGCAATCAGAAGGAATCATATGGTGATTTGTTTTGATATTGAAGGTTGCGCATGCAGATGCGAAGGGTATTGAAATCTGCATCAGAAGGATCATATGGTGATTTGTTTGATATTGAAGGTTGCGCATGCAAGCTAGCGAAGGGTTTGGAACTTCTGCAATCAGAAGGAATCAATGGTGATGTGTTTGTTTTTGATACTGAAGGTTTCGCTTGCAGTAGAGAAAGGGTTGGAACCTGCAGATCAGAAGGAATCTATGGTGATTGTTTGATATGAAGGTTTGGATGCAGCTAGCGAAGGGCTTTGAATCTGCATCAGAAGGAATCATATGGTGAGTTTGTTGAGTAACTGAAGGTTGCGCATGCATGCTAGCGAAGGGTTGAACTCTGCAATAGAAGGAATCATATGGTGGATTTGTTTGATATTGAAGGTATGAGCAGCAGATAGCGAAGGGTTGAAACTCTGCAATAGAAGGAAATCATATGGTATTTGTTTGATATGAAGGTTGCGCATTGCCAGCTAGCGAAGGGTTTGAACTCTGCAATCAGGGAAGGAATCATATAGGGTGTTTGTTTGAATATTGAAGGTTGTGCATGCAGGCAGCGAAGGGTTTGAACTCTGCAATCAGAAGAATCATATGGTGTTTGTTTGATATTGAAGGTTGCGCTGCAGCTAGCGAAGGGTTTGAAACTCTGCCCTCCGAAGGAATCCTATGGTGATTTGTTGATTATGAAGGTGCGCAGCAGCTAGCGAAGGGTCTTGAACTATGGCAATCAGAAGGACTCATTATGGTGAATTTGCTTGATATTGAAGGTTGCGCATGCAGCTAGCGAAGGTGTTTGACTCTGCAATCAGAAGGAATCATATGGTGATTTGTTGATTATTGAAGGTGATCATGCAGCTAGGACGTTTTGAACTCTGCAATCAAGAAAGGGATTAAAATTATGGTGATTGTTGATATTGAGGCTGCGCATGCAGCTAGCGAAGGGTTTGAAACTATGCCCAATCAGAAGGAAATCTATGGTGATTTGTTTGATATTGAAGGTTGCGCATGTCAGCTAGCGAAGGAGTTGAAACTCTGTGCAATCAGAAGGGAATCATATTGTGATTTGTTGATATGAAGGTTGAGCATGCAGCTAGCGAGGGTTTTTGAAACTCTGCAATCAGAAGAATCTATTGGTGATTTGTTGAATTGAAGGTTGGCGCATGCAGCTACGGAAGTGTTTGAAATCTGGCCACTCAGAAGGAATCATATGGTGATTTGTTTGATATTGAAGGTTGCGCATGCAGCTAGCGAAGGGTTTGAACTCTGCAATCAGAAGGAATCATATGGTGATTTGTTTGATATTGAAGGTTGCGCAAGCAGCTAGCGAAGGGTTGAACTCTGCATAGAAGGATCATATGAGTGATTTGTTGATATTGAAGGTTGCGCATGAGCTAGCGAAGGGGTTATGGAACTACTCTGCAATCAGAAGCATCATATGGGATGTTTGATATTGAGGTTTGCGCATGCAGCTAGCGAAGGTTTGAACTCTGCAATCAGAAGGAATCATATGGTGATTTGTTTGATATTGAAGGTTGCGCATGCAGCTAGCGAAGGGTTTGACTCTGCAATCAGAAGGAATCATATGGTGATTTGTTTGATATTGAAGGTTGCGCATGCAGCTAGCGAAGGGTTTGAACTCTGCAATCAGAAGGAATCATATGGTGATTGTTTGATATTGAAGGTTGCGCATGCAGCTAGCGAAGGGTTTGAACTCTGCAATCAGAAGGAATCATATGGTGATTTGTTTTTGATATTGAAGGTTGCGCAGGCAGCTAGCGAAGGGTTTGAACTCTGCAATCAGAAGGAATCATATGGTGATTGTTTGATATTGAGGTTGCGCATGCAGCTAGCGAAGGGTTTGAACTCTGCAATCAGAAGGAATCATATGGTGATGGTTTGTATTGAAGGTTGCGCATGCAGCTAGCGAAGGGTTTGAACTCTGCCAATCAGAAGGAATCATATGGTGATTTGTTTGATATTGAAGGTGCGCATGCAGCTAGCGAGGGTTTGAACTCTGCCATCAGAAGGAATCATATGGTGATTTGTTTGATATTGAAGGTTGCGCATGCAGCTAGCGAAGGGTTTGAACTCTGCAATCAGAAGGAATCATATGGTGATTTGTTTGATATTGAAGGTTGCGCATGCAGCTAGCGAAGGGTTTGAACTCTGCAATCAGAAGGAATCATATGGTGATTTGTTTGATATTGAAGGTTGCGCATGCAGCTAGCGAAGGATTTGAAATCTGCAATCAAACTTTTTCTTTCTTTTTACAGCAATATTTTTGCATGAACGGGGTCAAAACTAGCAATCGCTATAAATAGCGGTAAAACAAATGGTTGCAATCCCATCCACCTATATTTCTGAACCCCCTTGACACACCCTCACAGGAACAAGAGGATAGCATTACATATGAATACATGTGTAATGCTATGTGTGGTGGACCCTAGCTATGAATATTCACTTTGTTTTTTAGGAGCACGGATACAAGCAAATGGTTGCAGGCCCGTCCACCCAGACACGCACACGGCCCACTACATGGCACCAGTCCATTGTTTTCCTTTCACCAGCTCCCTGAGACTGCCACTTTGCCAAACCCAAAGATTCCAGGAACACTGGAAAGCTGGAAAGCTGATGATATCAGCTTCCAGGCGCCTAGGTTGCTGAAGGTTTGGATGAAGAGAGAGCACAAGGAGCTGCCTTGAGACTGCTGCTTGTAGTTGAAAAGAATAACAGGGGGACATGGCAACAGTACCCATCGACTTCTGGCACAAATTAAGTCCAGGTTGGCACCAGGGTTATGATGATGATGATGATGATGATGATGATGATGATGATGATGATGATGATGATGATGATGATGATGATGATGATGGAGATGATGATGATGATGATGATGATGATGATGATGATGATGATGATGATGATGATGATGATGATGATGATGATGATGATGATGATGATGGTTACATTTTCCTAGTACCCTACTGGATTCCAAATGTGCCCTCAGCTTGGCGGAGGCAAGGGGGGCAAGCATCAATAACATATTTAAAACTTGGAGCAACTACATGAGTAGGCATGGGCATCTTGTATGTACACACATGACCTGCGGCATGTGTGTCCATGCATCGTGTAATGCGACGCACGTGCCTGTTCAATTTACGAACCCCACCCACTCAGGCACCAACGTGGCTAATTGCCCTCGACACGTACCTTCGTTGTCTATCACGCTATCTATCGCCTCCTCCAAGGCCAGGAATACGAAGTAGAAGCAAGACAGCGCTCGGCCGTACAGGTCCCTCGACGTAAACAGGACGATGAGCCGAGCATTTACCAAGTGGTTGGACCGATCATGGACTTTCTTCCCCGCTGCTCTGAGAGTTTTAGTCAGGGGCTCCTCTGTCGGGGCGTCCATGGTGCGTGAGGGCTGAGTGTTGAGAAGGACGGTCGGAAGTAAGACGGGCAAGTGGGCAGGAACCGAGGTGGAGAGGGAAAGAGAAACGAAGGGACAGTGCAGACTGGAGTGAAATGTAGAAAAGGGTTATCCGTAGACAGAGGAACGCGCTGGGGGCGCTGGCGCTGGGGACCCTGGGGCCGGACCCGGGCCGGAATGGGGCCTGCCTAGAGCCTCGCCTCTGTGGGTACGTAGACATACGCAGACAGACCCGGCGCTCTCGACGTAGGCAGACCAGATCCTACGGGCGTTCAAGACTTACTTCCGACAGACGGCTTCCCAGCCACAAGCCAAAAACCTTTGAAATCGAATTACCTTGCATTGCATTCCATTACGTTCTCATCAACAGGCCATAGTTGACCCAAGATAAGCCCGCTCCACAACAACTGGGAGGGGTCTTCCTACTACCGGTAATCATTAACATTAGATGTGCCATATTGCAGCAATCAGGTAAATGTAGTGTTAACACACTTCAGACAATTATTAGGCCCGGTCAGTTTCGTTATCTGAAACAATTATAAATCTCGAATATTTCACTGCCATATCGGGCAGCCTCCGCCGAGGTACTGCTAGGTACCGTCTCGTGTTAGTTGTTCAATTTCTATCGCTGTAACTATCTTCTTACGAATTCTAAATCTTGAATATTTCCAAGATCTATCGAGTTCTTTCGTTTGCTCTTCTTCCAGAGCGCCTTTTTTAATTGGCCAGGTATAGCAGGTAAGATAAGTGTCCAAGGAATTCTACTTGCCCTGCGATGCCCTATTTTACTTTTGAGAATCTACTTGCTCAAGAAATTTGCACCGATTTCCTTCCCTATTTTTCATTCGCTGCTGTAGCAGCAACTTCTACTATAACCTTGTACCGTACCAATTAGTCTAATTAGTATCGAGCTCTCGGCTCTCGGTCATGTTGCCGACGTTCCTGCCGACCCTGCCCACGAATTGAGCGCAGGGTGAGCGGGACATAGAAGCAGTCGGCTCAAGCACGAAGTCAAGGCAGGCAGAAAAGAGGAAGAATTCAACGCTAGGTATGTGTCGATTCCAAGGATCCCGCCCTCGTCTTGTTTGGTTGGCCCACCCAGACCACAGAGGGGGATTGTTGCACCCCTATGTATTCGTGCCCCTCGGAGTAAGTCGATGGTGTGCTTGTATCATACATGTAGTTTTGGCTAGGTTTGGTGGTTGGCCCCGCAAGCAAACGGGCTGCCCCCCTCAACCCCACGCCTCGTAATAAGGCATACTACCGGTATTCCTTGATTAGTTAATTAATGAATTAGTTAATTAATTTATTCATTTCTTTATTTACCACATCCTGACCTCATGATGATTTTTTTGTATTTATTTATGTATTTATTTTTGTATTTTTGTATTTTTGTATTTTTGTATTTATTTATTTATTTATTTATTTATTTATTTATTTGTTTATTTATTTATTTATTTATTTATTTATTTATTTATCATAAATAAATAGGCACATAAATAGGCATATTCATTTATTTATTTACACGTAGTTAGGCTTACTTTTATAGCTGAGGGTGAGTTTTTGTGTGTCGCAATCTCCATATGGAGAGGGAACTAGTCCACTAGGGAAGTAGGGAACTGAGGAAAGCGACCAAGTATCTGAAGAATATCCAGATGCGTACCTGGATTTTTCAAAACAAAATATCAGATATGTTATCTAGATATTGAACACATATTACCTAGATGGTATCTAGATATCACATGTATTGGTGTTTAGATAATGCTATCTCTACTGGTACTCTGGTAGTATCTATATATTGTTTGCAGAGTATGCAAAGAATATGTATAAAAGGATTCTGTACTTCTAGATTTTGCTTGGATTTTATTCAAGCAAACTTTTACTCCGTATATGCACTAGTATCTGGGATACACCATCTCGATAGTATCAGGTCAATCTATAAATACACACATATATGATAACAAAATCAGCTACTAAGCTACCTCCGCGCTATCTAAGCATCAACTTCTCTATTGCTACTATTTTCTTACAAGCTTCTTCTTTGTCTAGATCACCTTTCTCTTAATGCTCCAACAGATCATAGGCCAATTACGCGAACCACTGAGTCACAACATCAGCACATCAAGAACATTTGTAGATTAAACGGAGGGGCTAATTGAAAATACATATATTGATGAACTGATACCCAACTGGCTATTTCTGTTGCTATCTTGTCCTTAGCTTGTACTAGTCTAGTGTAACCATATAACTTGGTGGTTGCCCCCAGTGCAAGCAAACGGGCTGGCTCCCTAAACCTCACGCCAAACATGCCATTTTTATTTTTAAATATATTTATCTATCTATCTATTTATTTATTTATCTATTTATCTATTTATCTATTTATCTATTTATCTATTTATCTATTTATTTGTTTCTTTATTTACTTAGTTATCTATTTATGTATCTATTTATTGATTGATTGGTTCATTTATTTATTCATTTATTTATGCAATCCATATTCATCAAGATAATACAATTCAGCCGTATGAATATGTGCTATATTGTTATGTTTTCAAGAAGGATTTTTGCCTCAATCTATGGAATGTTGTGAATCCTCTCATGCATGTTTTGGCCACAAATGTTCACACACGGTAGATGCCTATGTCCCCCACTTGCTCACCAAGTGTATACATGATCCACCCTCAATTGACGAGGCGGACTGATCACCCACAGAGTCCACCAACATAGGAAGTGAACATGGCGTTCATGACCGTCAGACTCAATACTCAAGTCCGTAAGCACCAAAGTCCCCAAGTCCCCAATTACTCAAGCACCTAAGTACCCGAGTCTCTGAGAACACCCAAGCACATACATGCGTTAGCCACCCTCTGGTCGGGTAATATGGCTACTTCTCGGGGTGGGGGGAAGCTAGCACCCAGTGAGCCAGCACCCACAAGCCAGATCTCCTCGGGTTTAGGGTTTAGGGGTTTAGGGTTAAGGGTTGAGGGGTTTAGGGTATAGGGTTTAAGTTATAGGGTTTAGGGTTTAGGGTATAGGAGATCTGGCTTGTGGGTGCTGGCTCACTGGGTGCTAGCTTCCCCCCTCCACTTCTCGGGCCCCTTAGGACGGAGTCATATATATCCTGTCTAGTTTACTGCCAAGCTGCCAAGCTGCCAACCTCGGCAGTCAGCATGGGCAGCAGGCTGTGGGGCATCCAATAGGATGCGGGTTACCTTGATATGACCACCTCTTGATGCTTCCAGAAGTGCACTCTGAGACCACAAAACCTAGGTTTTACTAGAATGTTTTTTTATTTAATGGTCACGTGTGTACATGCCTTGACAATAAACAAACCATAGTATGTATTCCTTGACCTATTGCTTGGCGCCGGCTTGCGTGCAGATGAGCGCCTTATTTGGCCAGGGACGGGAGGAGGAGGGAAACAATCTCGCAGAGGGGGGCATGGTGGTGATGCAGTTAGTGGGAAGGCAGGGCAGCAGGCATCCTGTGCCAAGGGCCCTGCTGGACCCTCTCAACTAGAAGCAGAAGGAGGAGGGTCCTCTGGAGGGAGCGGACTATCCTACAACGTAAAAGCGATCATCAATATGACAAGGTAAGACTGACAGCAGTCGGCTGAGTCAGACACATGTAGAAAACTGATGTCCTATAACAGTGTTTCTCATTTCATATTTATCTTGGCAAGGTTGTGTCGCTGGGTGGGCTACTCAAGCCTGATTTCAGAAAAGTTGAGTAGCCCACCGGATTTTGTAGTGTGCCGCACAAAGCGCCACCCCTTTATAGTTAGGCTGAGGGGGTGGAGGGGGGGGGGGGGGGGGGGGGGGGATTTAGGGGGTCCATCGGGAAACTGAGGTAAGGCCAGGGTTGTTCTGGAGGACCCCCACTGATGTACTGTACTACCTATCAGTGTAGGACGGGAGGTGACGGCTCCCTGTCCACTTCTTTGTGTGAACGTGATGTAAACTACTCTTTTCCTCGATTGCCGGTCTATTTCTTTCTTCTTTTCTTGTCCGGTGTCAGAGACCAGTGATGATTTGAACTGTTACATGGTTCTTCAGCCAACTCTGGGCTGCTTTCCGTCTGCCAATTCCAAGTCACCCCGTGCGATACCCACGGAAACCAGGGAGCACACAACGCGGATGAGGGGAGACCAGGCTTTGAGACCAGTGCAACGGAGTGCTAGACCATTGGGCATATCGAAAAGGCAACTCGAGATGTCAAGATACTTAATCTGAGGTACTTAGCTTAAACCCATATATATATTTATATAGTCTAGAAGCAGGTTTACCTGCTACAGCCCATCTACATATAAAGCACACAGATTGGACTGTTAGCTAAGTGCAGGAGACAGCCACATCAAAGTGTTATTTTTATTCGGACGCAATGCGGTGTACCACCCATCCCCTTATGTCGTTATACAGGCCATAGACAGTCAACAAGGCGATGAGGAGAAGAAGAAGAATGACGACAAGCTATTGGGAGTAATCATGTCATGTACAGATATGAGCAGCTTGGATCAAGTTATCATGGACCAAGGGCTGCGCTTTAAATACATGCACGTGCACGCTGCAACGGAGAAGGTAGTCGGATTATTTGGCGGAAGCCATGGTGACTTCAGTGCCCAGGAGCTGTCTGACACTTTGTCGACAGCTGCCAAGCTAGGTATTGACAATGAAGCTTTCATTGCTACCTGGTTGCATGAGGCTAAGCTGAAGCTGCCTAAGTTCAGTGTCTAGGATCTGTCCAACACTTTGTCGACAGCTGCCAAGCTAGGTATTGACGATGAAGCTTTCATTGCTACCTGGTTGCATGAGGCTAAGCTGAAGCTGCCTAAGTTCAGTGCCCAGGATCTGTCCGACACTTTGCTGGCAGCTGCCAAGCTGGGTATTGAGGACAAAGCTTTCCCTGCTACCTGGTTGCATGAGGCTAATCAGAAGCTGCCCGAGTTCAGTACCCAGGATCTATTTGACACTTTGTGGGCAGCTGCCAAGCTGGGTATTGAGGACAAAGCTTTCTCTACTACCTGGTTGCACGAGGCTAAGCAGAAGCTGCCTGAGTTCAGTGCCCAGGATCTGCCCAACACTTTGCTGGCAGCTGCCGAGCTGGGTATTGGGGATGAAGCTTTCATTACTACCTGGCTGAATGAGGCTAAGTAGAAGCTGCCTGAGTTCAGTGCCCAGGATCTGTCCAACACTTTGCTGGCAGCTGCTGAGCTGGGTATTGAGGATGAAGCTTTCTTTACTGCCTGGTTGAATGAAGCTAAGCAGAAGCTGCCTGAGTTCAGGGCCCAAGATCTGTCCAACACCTTGCTGGCAGCTTCCGAGCTGGGTATTGAGGATGAAGCTTTCATTACTGCCTGGTTAAATGAAGCTAAGCAGAAGCTGCCTGAGTTCAGGGCCCAAGATCTGTACAGTTCTATGCGTGCAGCTGCCTTACTGGATATTGAGGATGCAGATTTCTATAACAAATTTAGGAGAGCACTCCTTTATCTTTTACGCGGCCAACCTGGGTATTGGGGTTTATTGGAATTATTGCACTCCCGAGCTGGGCATTGAGGATGAATCTTTCATTACTGCCTGGTTGAATGAAGCTAAGTAGAAGCTGCCGGAGTTCAGGGCCCAAGATCTGTACAGTTCTATGCGTGCAGCTGCCCAGCTGGGTATTGGGGATAAAGCTTTCATTACTACCTGGCTGAATGAGGCTAAGCAGAAGCTGCCTGACTTCAGTGCCCAGGATCTGCCCAACACGTTGCTGGCAGCTGCTGAGCTGGGTATTGTGGATGAAGCTTTTATTAATACCTGGCTGAATGAGGCTAAGCAGAAGCTGCCTGAGTTCAGGGCCCAGGGTCTGTCCGACACTTTGCTGGCAGCTTCCGAGCTGGGTATTGAGGATGAAGCTTTCATTACTACCTGGCTGAATGAGGCTAAGCAGAAGCTGCCTGAGTTCAGGGCCCAAGATCTGTACAGTTCTATGCGTGCAGCTGCCCTGCTGGGTATTGGGGATAAAGCTTTCATTAATACCTGGCTGAATGAGGCTAAGCAGAAGCTGCCTGAGTTCAGGGCCCAAGATCTGTACAGTGCTATGCGTGCAGCTGCCCTGCTGGGTATTGAGGATGTAGCTTTCATTACTACCTGGTTAAAAGAAGCTTAGAAGAAGATGCATGAATTCAGTGCCCAGGAGCTGCCCAAAAGTGTGTTGGTATCCGCCAAGCTGGGTATTGAGGATGAAGCTTTCAATGCTACCTACGTGAATGAAGCTAAGCAGGAACTCTCTGACTTGCTGAGTAGCTGGCAGGGGTTTTTTCAGTAGCACAAACTCAGGGCCCCCGTCGGTAAAACGATTGTTTGGGGTTCAGTTCATCTGTGCCTTTTCTTTTGAAGCCCTTCCTACATGGTTGGGCAAGTCCCTTTAGCCCATTTGGCCTACCCCTGGACTGGAACATACATACATACATACAGGGGTGAGTGTGTGAAACGCGCACACTATAACTGGGATGCACATGATTTCACACACATTCTGACAGATTTTGATAGAGACGTGCTTGTTTTCACTGTTTTCACGTTTTTGTGTGGGTTTGTGGGTGGGGTTTGTGGGTGTGGGTGTGTTTGTGTGTGTGTGTGTGTGTGGGGGGGGGGGGGGGGGGGGGGGGGGGGGCTTTGCATTTGTCACACAAATTCCCAAAGGGCTTTGAACAACCATGTGGCTGAATGGTATGGTGATGATGCCCTCCAAAGAGGCCTGAATAGCAGAGCACCTAAGGTGCTCTAACTGCTGGAGTGATGGGCACTACAGGAATACAGGTGCTTGTACTGCAGAGTACTCTTTGTGCTTGTTTTTGATGGGCACTACATGTGCTTGTACCGCTGAGCACTATAAGTGCTTGCATTCCTGGCCATTAGGTTTCCTTTACTTCTGAGCACTCTGAGCACAGCCACAAGTTGATCTTCGCACAGTCCAAAACGCGCATTGATGTCCCCACAGCGCACAGCCGTAGCTGTAGCCTGCGTCTAGGCTTGCATGCCTGATGTTGTAGTATATTCCATGTTGTTGTAGCATTCCACAACCGTAGCTCCTACCACGCATTAATCTCCGCAGCACCCTCCGCACAGCCCAGTACAGTCTTACAGTGTTATAGTCCGACTTATATGTCGTCTCTAGAGTAGGCAAAGTACGCACAAGTCTAAGTCCCCTCTGTAACGGTACAGAGCCCTTCACGGGTACTCTGGCCGTCCAGCAAGGCATACGGGTACCCCGTACCCGTAAGCCACGTGACAAAAGCACATGATACAGTACCATACCTATGTACTGCCTCATCTCTCACAACGCACACGTTGCGCACATAGACACGAGCTACTCGGAACGAACCCTTCTACTCCTACCACGAAGACGTTCGATCCAAGACACTCTACATCCCATACCTAGGTAACCCTCTACCTGTTCTGCTAGTTCACCCATATCAACATACACGTAAACCCACATCACGCATCACGTTCTCTAGCCTAACCCCTCAAGCTGCTAGGAGCATCCTGAGCTGTTACACTGGTAGCGGAGCTGGTTTCGTTCCTTAGGGACCTCACGCATACACATACGCACGCATACGAATTTTCTTCGAATTAATCGCACCCGCCAGGACATCCTGTCAGCTTTTCTGGCATTTGCTGCTCTTCGCTGGGCTGTCTTCCCTGACCTGTGACTACGAGTACGTAGCGCCTGCTCTGTTCTCGCAGTGCTCTGTCCTGTCAGTTTCGCCCCGCCCTAGGCCGCCTGCGACCTGTCTTGCATGGGCATCTTTCCCTAGCCTGCCCTGACCCTGTATGGCCTACGCTCTCGATTCTAGCATTCACGTCCTGGCCTTTTGGTCATAGCTTCTAACGCTCTATTCACGAGTGGTATACTCGCGGCTGAATCAATAACGCAGCATCGGCTCCATTGGCCACCTCAGCCGTACTTGCTTTAATTAGGGTACTTCACGAGTCTGTCCTGCGGCTCTCCTTGCTTGCTGCATCATCTATTTGTGCTGTCCACCTGCTGTATTGCTCATCCTGTCGCGCAATTCGAGTCGTTGGTGATTTTCCCTTGCTTGCCCTGTGGTCCGTGCCTTCGCAGTGCTTATCTCCCTCATCGTATTCTGGACGAACGCGTCATTAACAGTTACGCTTCAGGCATTTTCAGCTCGTTACGCTCGCAAAATTTGCTAGTCCCTGGTGCAGGTGATTTTTTGGCTTTCTTGGAGTTGTGAGTAATTCCCCTCTCTCGCCCACCACTCATCCCTGTCCAGCCTACTTACTTTTGTCGTTGCCTGTGCAGAATGGCCTCACACAAAGCTGCAACCCCGGGCACCAACGCCGCTGCTGAGTAGCCGACGACGTCAGTGGTCGACACCAATCCCGAAGGGATGGCGTCGTCCGACACTGAGCCCGACACGGAGCCCAATGCGACGCAGGACGAGTCCGCCTCTGCCGACGCGCGGCCCACTGTTTCAGTGAGCACGCTGCAACCTCTGGTTGCTGGCTTCACTGGTCTGGCTGCATCCTCGGGTGCGCCAACCGCAACCCCCCCTCTGGGCGCGGGCGTTGCCCCGCCGACGACGCCGACGGCCGTGCCATCCTACGAGGTGGCCGCGGCGCGGTATCAAGCTAGCGCTGAGCGCAAGCGCCATGAGCACATGTCGGATCACTTGATCGCGGCTGAGCAGATCGGCCACCTCCGATCGGAGCTCAGCCAGGCCGGCATCGCCAATTCGGCCTTGACCGAGCAGTTTACAGCGGCTCTCGCCGCTAAGGACGCCAACGTCGCCAATCTCCAGCGCCGCCTCGCCGCCTCAAGCGTCGCTACCGACGCAGCGCTGGCCGGCCAATGCACCCCTGCGGAGCGCCACGAGCTCGTTGAGAGTCATTACATCCTCGGCAAGGATTTGGGCAAGAGTCGCCTGGAGTTGGCCGACCTCCAGGCCACTTACGATTTGGCGGTGTCTGACGCCAAGTCCGCTTCAAAGACGCTGCGCACGGCGCTGGAGACTACCGAGAGAGACCTCATTCGATCTCAATCAGGTGAGCACAGTCTTACGCCCGATGGGTACAGAACCAACCTGCCTTTCACGGTTTACAATCCATTTGCTCATATTGAGGACATACCTTCCCGCTCAGATGGTCCTCGCGCTGTTTTGCCCGTCAATCGCACTCTGTTCCCCCCCCAACCGGCGGCATTGACTAACTCCCCACGTTCCCCCCCCCACGCAGAGCTCGCCCCCCTTCGTGCAGAGAACGCACGCCTCAATGAGGTCGTCGCGCAGCTCACGCGAGAGAACATCGACTTCGGCAAGCGCCCAGTCGCTGCTCCCGCTGCGCCCTCTGCTCCCGCCCTCACGCAAGCGGATGTCTCAGCCATCATCGCGGCGCATCTCGCTGCTTTGACTCGCAACGAGACAGGCGAGCCCATGGACACCGAGAATGACCCCCGCGGCTCCACCAGCGACGCCCTCTTCCAAGGGAACGGGAACGGCAGGACTGTCGGGCGCAAGCATGCGCTGCCGCAGTCCGCCCGTCATGAGGACACCGCCCCTCTTGACCCCATCGCTGCGCGCAAGCAGGCGCTCAAGCGCGCCCGTCTGGCAAAAGCGGCGCCGACGTATGCCAAGGCGGCGAAGACGGATGGTCTGCTGTACTACCTCTCAGCGGACCACCCTATCGCTCCCTATGCCGACGCTAAGTTGGCAGTTCACTTGACCGAGTACGCTGACGGGCACCTCCAGGCTAGCGACCCCGAGGACATGCGTGAGGTGCAACAAGCGATCGACGATATTCGCGATCATATGACCCGTCTGTTCACTGCCACCAAGATGCGGAAGCAGAGCTGGATGCACGCCATGCCTTTGAAGATCGAGGACATCCTCAACAAGGATGTCGCTCTCAAGGGTACAAAGCTGCTGCCCCACTACCCGGCGGCCGAAGCCAATGACGACAAACTCTACGAGAAGTTGCCTCGTGCACCTGACAGGCAGGTGCGGGTTGTTGGTAATTCTGGGTTGTTTGATTTGATAGCTATCACTCAGGTCGCCCCGACGTTCACTCCAGAACCGTTTCAAATCCCCGCCGGCTATGCACCCTCTGGTTCTCTCACGGGCAAAATGCAACGAGGTTCGATCCCGCGGGGGGGCGCTACCCCTTCCCTGCCAACAGTATCACCCGGCGCGCCAGTACCCCCCGACGACCCCGTTTCGGTCTCCGACTACTTCTCGTCAGACGACGACACCGCCGATCCCCCAGGATCGTCCCGCCGGGCGCCGCCTGTCAGACCGACCTCGGATTGGCTCCTCGGGCTGCTCGGCCCGAACCCCCAACGTCGCCCGCTGGGCCTTCGACGGAGCCCCCGGCCCCTGTTCGACCTCGTGCGAAGCGCGCAGCTACGCTGCCGACGGACACCCCTTCGCTGACGCGACAGGCTCGCGCGGACACGCCCCTGACTCCAGACGCCCCACCATGTGAGCCCGGTTCGCTCCCGCCGCTCGCCCCTCATCCCGCTGATCGCGCCCCTCATCCCGCTGATCGCGCCCCTCATCACGCTGATCGCGACAATGGGTTTGCAAAGCGTATTACTGAAATGAGAAAGGAATTACGTCTCATTGAGCACAAACTTTCGGACAAGTGTTCTAGGGCTAAGTTGCGCCGATGAGTCTTCAATGTCGTCACGATCCTCGAGCTCCAGTTTTCCGACGGTTACCTTGGGCCGTTCGAGCGCATCGTTCCACATCTGTCGGGCGCATTCACTGGCCAACTCCGCATCACTTTCGACGAAGCATGGGCGGGCAGCGAGTTAGAGGGATTGGATTTCATGGGAATCGTGACATGGGCGGAATCGCTCCTCATGCCCGAACTATTGACGGAATCACACGTCACTCTCACCAAACTACACGAAGGTGGCTTACGCCAAGATACTCGATCCTTGCAGAATTATTACCACGCCATCAAGTCGGAATTTCGCAAAGTCCCTGATCTCACCGATCGCGAGAAGTTAAACTTCTTTCGCACGGGACTCTCCGACGATCTCCGCGCCGGAGCCCACTCTAGGCGCGAGTCGGGCACGTTATTCGAAACGATGGAGGACTTGTTCCGCTATTTGCAATTGGACGAGGCGAGGAAAGTTGTCGCGGCTCGTGGCAAATCCTTGACGGACAAGCACGATCGCCATCAGAGGGGAGGTTATCACGCTCATCAAAAGTCGAGGTATCCATCCAAGAGGCCCGTGGATACTAAATACCGTGACCCGGGTAAGAACCTTACATTCAATCGCGTACAATTTACCAATTCCCCCCCCTCCGATTCTGACACTGATTCTTTCTTTTCGCAGGGCCTAAGGACCACCGACGACGGCGGGGAGATGAACTCTCGCCCAGCCAAGAGCCCCAAACTGGAGGCCAACGGTAGTCGCAACCCGGCCGCTGGCCGAGGAGGTGGAGGACGTAGTGCGACGCAACCTACGCACACAGCCAAGCTGGGTGGATCGCCAAGGTCGCAGGTCCTCAGTTTGCAAGGTGCTGATTGCACGCTCGGGAGAGGCTCTATTAGCCGCGGCGCGGGCCGTGGTGGTCGAGGAGGATACGGACAAGGTGCTGGTCGGGGCCGGTCACAGCCCGTCGGGCCGCGAACCCCCGACTTTTCGGGGCAAGACCCTCAAAATGCTATGCACATGAACAACTCGGTCAGCGTTGGGCAAACCATCTGGCTTCAAAACGGAGCCCGCTGCTTCTTCTGTTTCCGCTAGATGAAAACATGTGCGCAGTCGCTGAATGCTGACCGCCGCTGCCGCACACGTGACTTGCCCAACTGGCCTGACCTCAATGAGACGACATGTCCCGACTGGGCCCTTGACGGCAACGGTCCCATCCCGATTTGGGAATAGGAATCGGCCGGTCAGGTATTATTGACGAGCCTAGATCGTGTAATTGGCGCCGATAGAGTAGTAGTAGTCGAGCCACTTGAGCTCTTGTTACAAGTTCAGGAGGAACTATTTTCTAACTTGGGCTTAACCCCATCTATTGATGTAACTTCTACTAATGCCTTGCTTTTCGTCCCCTTGTCTCTTGAAGTTCTCTACGGAGTTTGGCATGCGAGTCTCCATCGCAAACGAGTTCATATACGCGCACCCCATTCCGGAAGATGTCGTGTCGGTGTTGGAACACTATTGGGAATGCAAAAACGATGCACCCTTCGACACATCTGGAATGTTCATCCTCCCGAAAAATGCAAGTAACGATAAACATGTCTCCAGTCTCCTCCAAGGTATGGAGTTATTTAAGGAGTATCAATCGTGCGACCACCATATGAAACCCCGCCCCAAGGGGTCACCTTCGAATAAGGTCGCCATCCAAGTATGGTATGACCCTCCCGATTCCGAGCGAGCCGTCCAAATAAAAAAGGATTGGCACGCGATCAACGACGCGACCAAGGCAGTATACTTTGGCCCCGTACCTAAGGAGCGCATCCCCAGTCCGGTTGAAACCCGTCAAAAAAAACACTGGTGGTCGGAGGCATTGGATCCCAAAGTTCGCGAAAAACAAATCGCTGCCAGACGGTCAACGAAGTGCATCCGTCGCAATCACGCACAACGAAATACGAACACTTCCCCCGTGCTCACTACGCGAGCCAATCGGGTATACGAAGTCAACTCCGCGACAGCCCCCGATATGCTTTTCAACGCCCGATCTGGCACGAAGCAATTGCTCACATTGGCAGACTCGGGCGCGACGGGTTGCCTTATGGAAAAGCAAACGGCTGATGATCTCGGTTTGCACACCTACCCTTGGGAAAACGAACGCGACGGATTCACTTGCGCTAACGACGGGATTATCAAAATCCGCGGGACGGCCACGCTCCCTATCCACATACAACGATATGTTGGCAAAGTGTTTGTCCATGTCGTTGACAAACTTCCTGGAGGATTAGACCTAATCCTCGGATCCGACTGGATGCGCAAAGAAAGGGCCGTCCTCGACTACGATCGCATGACCATGTCGCTCAAACGGTACGGCTGCTGTATAGCCCCTATTAACAGGCAGCGGGACGAAACGACTCATTCCTTCTTCACCATGGCGCTATCGGGCAAGTCAACTGCTGACCCGGTCATTACGGGTCGCAAGGCAGCAAAGCTTTTGAAGGCTGGCGCTAACCACGTCATGGTCAACGTCCGCGAATCGCAGGCGGAGTTACCGGCGTCAAATGTCACTGCCGATGAAAGAGCAAAATTGCTCACGAAATTATTGCCGTCCGACGGACCGTTACCTGGTCCGCCAGTGGCTAGCATGGATTTCGAAAATTGGATCCACGACAACATCCTTGACCATGACGATAAAACGCTTATCTCGGCCAGCGATCTGCGCGCCCTGCTATGGAAATATCGCAAAGTCTTCAACAATTTGCCGATGGGGACTCCTAACCATCGCGTCATACCTCACGTCATCAAAACGCAAGACAATGCTTACGCCCCGTATCGCAGAAATCGTCGCATGAGTCCGGCCGAGACATTGCTATGTGAAGAATACGTCTCCGACCTTTTACAACAAGGCTTCATCGCCCCGTGCTCGTCCCCGTACGGAGCGCCAATTATGATCATAGCGAAACCAGGCGGAACGGGATACCATGTTGTTTGCGATTGGCGAGCACTCAACAACATTACGATCAAAAATAGGTATCCCCTTCCCCGAATTGACGAGACCATTGACCGTCTAGGTGGAGCTACTTTGTTTAGTTCCCTAGACCTCACGTCTGGATATTACCAAATACGTATATCGGACGAGGACGCGCCGAAGACTGCGTTCACTACCCCGAAGGGTCAGTTCGAATTTAAAGTCCTTGGGATGGGGTTGGCGAACGCGCCGGCCACGTTCCAAGCAGTCATGAACCAGATATTCGCGCCCTACTTGCACAAGTTCGTTGTGGTCTACTTGGACGATATCTTGGTTTACGGACGCACTCCGGCGGAACACTTGGCCAACTTGGCCACGGTCCTCCAAGTCCTCCAGGACAACGAATTCTACGCGAAGCTCTCCAAATGTTCATTCAACAAGACAGAGGTTAAATTCCTTGGTCATTACATTGGACGCGAAGGAATTAAAGTTGATCCGAAAAAGGTTAGCACAGTCTGCGACTGGCCTACTCCGAAGACGGCGAAACAGATCGGCTCATTCCTCGGTTTGTGCAATTACTTTCGCAAGTTTATCCAAGGATATTCATCCCTCGCCACCCCTCTTCAGACCTTGTCTAACATCAAGGGTGAGCTTGGCCCCTTGTTCAAGAATGAACATCTCGTAGCATTCGAAGGCATCAAAGAAGCCTTGCTTTCCGCCCCAGTCCTCGCACTTCCGGATTTTAGCAAACCGTTCGAAGTCATTACTGACGCATCCTTACTTGGTACGGGCGCGGTGCTCTTACAAGATAAACACCCCATCGCCTTTGCCAGCAAAAAGTATATCCCAGCAGAGCTGAACTATACAACTACTGAACAAGAAATGCTAGCGATCGTCCACGCGTTGACCGAATGGCGGTGCTACCTCGAAGGTTCCCACATGACGTTGGTCACCGACCACAATCCGCTCACATACTTTGATTCCAAAGCGGTCCTTTCGCGACGCATGGGTCAATGGCAGGAGGACCTCGCGCCCTTTAGCTATACTTGGGAGTATCGCGCTGGTCGCAATAATATGGCTGACCCTGTTAGTCGCAACCCCAACCTCTCCGCCCCCGCCGACGTCGCGGTAGCGCACCAGCTGTTGGTGTTCTCGCTCTTGGTCAACGAATGTCGTCCTCGATCAAGGAAACCGCGCCCGGTTGCGGTCAGTCCAACGGTCATTGAGGTCCTACCCCGCCCTCCAACGGTCATGCCCGCACCTTCAGTGCCGGTCAATGAAACGCGACGACGCAGGCGCCTGATGCCCGTGGCGTCGACTCCCTCCTCTCTCTCCATCATGGATCGAATTTTGGCTGGTTACAAAACGGACTCAAACTTCACGCCAGGCTGCAAACGCCTCCGTGATAAATTTTCCAGAAACGGGTACTGGTTCAAGAAAAACAAGTACGGCCACGAATTTTTATGCGTCCCTCTTGACGCGGCTCTTCGCCTGGATATTATCCGCGAAGCTCACGATCCGGTTTACATGGGCCATTGCGGTCGCACCAAAACGTTGGAACTAGTCACGCGCACTTTTACTTGGGCCAAAGTTACGGCTGATGTGACTGCCTTCGTCCAACAGTGCCATAAGTGCCAAACAAACAAACCCGGAAACGCGAAGCCTATCGGTACCATGGTTCCCGTGGAAATTCCAGACAAATTCTGGGAGTGCGTCTCCACGGACCTTATTACGGCGCTTCCTCCAACATCGTCGGGCCATGACGCCATCGCTGTGTTCGTCGACAAGCTGTCCAAGATGGTTCATGTCGAACCTTGTCATACGACGATTAACGCAGAGGAATTCGCTTCCCTATACCTCAATCGAGTCATCCGATATCATGGTATCCCGAAAAAGCTCCTCAGTGATCGCGACGCGCGATTCACAGGTCATTTCGGCGTTGCTCTACATCGTTTAATGGGCACGCGACAGGCGTTTTTGACAGTGTTCCATCCACAGACTGACGGTCAGACAGAACGCATGAACCGCGTCATCGAGGACATGATTCGCCACTACGTGGGCCCATACCATGACGATTGGGATAAATCTTTGGCATTGGTGGAGTTCGCGATCAACAATTCCTACCAAGAGTCCATTCAGAACACACCCTTTCGGGCGTACCTTGGCTACGACCCTACGACGCCTCTCAAGGCGGAAGTCGAATCAAAATGTCCGGCTGCCAACAATTGGTGGGCTGATCACATTGAACGCCAAGATCAATGCAAAGCATGCATGCAAGCCGCTCAAGATCGGCAGAAAGCCCATTACGATAAACGACGAACGGAGGTTTTCTTCAACCTTGGTGATAAAGTTCTCTTGTCCACCCGCAATACGAAGTTCAAAGCAACGGGTAAACCAAAATGTACACCTCGTTTTGTTGGTCCCTACACGATTACCGAATGTATTGGTCCACGCGACGAGCAGACTGGAGTCGTCCGGCAAGTCACGGCGTTAGCCTTGCTTAAGATGATGCGCATCCACCCCGTGTTTCACGTGGGTTTGATCAAGCATTGGCGCTCTGATGGCGTTGTCCACGTCGGACAATGAACCGCTTGAGTTCGACTCCGACGGCGCTCCGATTTGGAATATCCAAGCAATCACTATGAATAAAACAGCATTTTACGAACTTGCTGATTCTCGGACAGGTTTCGTAAAGTGAAAATCTACGAACCCCCCTCGTAATATGTCATGAGGACCCTTAGTAAAGTTTTGTCTATCATCTAAAGCATTTTACGAAGCCCAAATCCCGGGGAATTCGGAACTTAGCTTAGTAAAACACAGTACCCTGTACCCAAAAACCATTAATTCCAAGTCAAGACTCACTGACTCACTGACTCCCTAACTGATTGACTCACCGACTTACTAACTCAATGACTCACTGGCTCACTGGCTCACTAGCTACTAGCTCCCTGAATGATTGACTCATTGTCTCACTGACTCTCTGGCTCACTGGCTCACTGACTGATTGACTCACTGACTCATTGACTCACTGACTCTCTAAATCACTGACTCTCTGACCCACTGACTCACTAACTCACTGGCTCACTGGCTCACTGACTCTCTGACTCAATGACTCACTGACTCACTGGCTCACTGAATCACTGACTGATGGACTCACTGACTCTCTAACTCACTAACTCACTGACTGATTGACTCACTGACTCTCTAACTCACTTACTGAATTACTAACCGACTCACTGACTCACTGACTCACTAAATGACTCATCGACTAACTGACTCACTGACTCACTGATCAGTTAGTCATGACTCACTGACTCACTGACTCACTAACTCACAGACTCACAGACTCATAGACTCACTGAATCACTGACTGATTGAGTCACTCACTCACTGACTGATTAAGGGCGCCTGGTGGCGCGTCCCGAATGAATGAATTGAATCCTCAATTCAGTTTATTTTAATTAATTTTATTGTAATTGTATTGAATGTTGTTTTATTTTAATTCGATTTTATTCATTTCATTTTAATTTAATTCACGTGATTTGGATGCATTCAATCTGTCTTGTATGCTACACCATGTGTCTTGTACGCTGCACCATTTGTCTTGTACGTTGCACCGTATGTCTTGTATGCTGCACCATCTGTCTTGTACGCTGCACCATGTGTCTTGTACGCTGCACCATTTGTCTCGTACATTGCACCATATGTCTTGTATGCTGCACAATCTGTCTTGTATGTTGCACCATGTGTCTTGTATGCTGCACCATCTATCTGTCTCATCATCGTAATTGCTACCACGTGAATGCTTGCTAGTTTTCTTGCTTGCTGATTCGTTGATTATCCAAATGGCTTGTGCTTGGTCAAGCAACTAATAATCTTCTAACTCCACCACCTTCATTTCATGCTGCTGCAGTTCCGGCAGGCAGTGACTTCCACATATTGCGGCATGGTGGACAAGGAGCCAGTCATCAGCATGCTGGGATGAGTAGAGGGACAAGATTAAGAAGCCTGATGACACTGCACCTGCTGCTATCACTCATCGTATAATAGAAGCTATAGCTAAACTAGCCAGTGGGGGTGGCAGGGGGGGGGGGGGGGGGGGGGGGGGCAGGGACAGAATACAGACCATATAGCTACCATTTTTCTAGGCCCAATTCATGGGTACAATTTCCCCCACATATGAGGAGAATTTGTAAATGGCCAAATTATAATAGCTATTGTTCATTATCGCTTTTTTGAATTCGAATTTTTCAGGCTTAAAAATCTCTGTAAATAAAACATTGCAATCCATCTATACATCTCGTATGATCCAAAGTCTCCAGTGCAAGCACTGCCTGGAAAAAAAAACGGGACCCAATCCCTGAAACACCCGGAACCTAACCTAGCCCGGAGCCCAGGTCCCGAATTTACATAATAAGAAAAGGGTCGGTCCAGAATTAAATACTACAATCCGGGACCAAATTCCCTATACAATCCGGAACCAAATTCCCGGTATTCAAGGAGGGTTATTCCACGAAGGGTGCCCGGTATTTTACGAACCAGCACCATTTAGTTTACGAACTATCAAATCCTAGTTCGTAATAAAAGGGTGCCGGAATTTTACGAACCAGCTCCATTCAGTTTACGAACCATCAAATCCTAGTTCGTAAACCTAAAATTACGATGGGGTGTCCGCTTTTTACGAAGTAGAGCCCAACATTTTACGAGGGGGGTTCGTAGAATTTTCCAAGCCAAATTCTAGTTCGTAAAATGCCGTTTAATTCATAGTGAATGCATCATGCGCGAAAAGTCGCTTGTCATCGGCACATCCAGCAAACGACGTCTCGAATATTTGGTCCGATGGCAAGACTTCGGAATTGAGCAAGACACTTGGGAACTCGCCAAGGTGGTCAAGAAAAGTGCCCCTTACGTCGTCGATGCATGGCAATCACGTGTTACGCCCGTTCTGTCCCGACGTACGTCGAAAAAACGGGCCCATCACCCACCCATCGCACATTCGCACTCGACGCATACGACACGGCGGTCAGATTGCTTTATTTATAAAGCTCTCTTTCTCGGAGTACTCAAAAGGGATGTTAAATGGTTCTCTCCGAAACCAACTTGTTTCATCAAGTATATTTTGAGCACGGCACATACGACGATAACTGGTATTCACATCCCACCTCAATTACGATCAGATGCGGGGTCCGCATCTCTTCTGGAGGGAGGGGAGTGTAACGGTACAGAGCCCTTCACGGGTACTCTGGCCGTCCAGCAAGGCATACGGGTACCCCGTACCCGTAAGCCACGTGACGAACGCACATGATACAGTACCATACCTATGTACTGCCTCATCTCTCACAACGCACACGTTGCGCACATAGACACGAGCTACTCGGAACGAACCCTTCTACTCCTACCACGAAGACGTTCGATCCAAGACACTCTACATCCCATACCTAGGTAACCCTCTACCTGTTCTGCTAGTTCACCCATATCAACATACACGTAAACCCACATCACGCATCACGTTCTCTAGCCTAACCCCTCAAGCTGCTAGGAGCATCCTGAGCTGTTACACCCTCCAAGGCATGTGCTGTCTGCCGCCAGGTTTCGGGACCAGCTATGGCCCGCATGCCGCAATGCAGTACTATGCAGTACTCATTGGATCTCCTTTATGTATCGCTCTAAAGCGCGTAGAACTATCTTCTCTCTGTTAAGAGTATTGAGCCTGCAGTATCATCTACAGAATACGAAATACAGTCTAAAGCCCCCAAGAAACCATACCCTCCTACCCAACCCCTCGCGGCTGCGAAGCCGACTTTTTCCTTTACTTCTGAGCACCAGGGTAACTCAAAGCGCGCGCTTTTGAGCTTTTCAGCGCTGACTTTTTGACCCCCTCTGCGCTTTATGCGCAGTTTTTTGCAACCCCTTGTGGGCGCTCCAAGCAATTTTTGCGCTTTTTGCACTACAAAGCGCAGTTTTTTTGTTTTCAAGTGCGCTTAAGCGCTGGCCAATTTGGCCATTTGAAGTACCCTGCTGAGCACTAAAATATTGAATAGGGTTAGAATTTAATTTGATGATGGGCACTAGAGGTGCTTACACTTTGGGGCACTACAGGAGCTTGTGGTGATGAGAACTAGAAGTGCATGAACTATGGCAAGCACTGTGATTTGTTCTTCTTTACCAGCTGCCAGCAGCAGTAAGTATTTTGAATCAGATTGATGGTTGCTTTGAGAGTTGTCCCCGATATATTGAAGATGTTTTTGTTTTGTTTTTTTATGTTTAAATATTGGGCATGCACACTGATACACGATAGTGAAGTGTAACCTTGCTCAGACTAGCATCTAGTTCCTTTTATATTTCCTAGAGCTTGAACTTGTTTTTAGACTTTCAGAGTCCCCTAGGCATTGCATAAAAAAGATAACTCCTGGAGGGGCGTGGTGTTAAGGGGACCCTCCGGTACGCCGCAGCTGGGGAAAGTCACCATGGCAGAAATGGCAAGTGTCACTTCAATGTTATGAAAAAGCAATGTTCACAATAACAAACTATGGGAATTCCATGCTACTTATGGGTTGTATAACAACGAAGTGTACGTCCCTAGGGCTTATTTAAGGTCGATTTACAGTCATTTCAGGTATATCGGTTGAAGAAAGTGACTTCGGGCCCGTCGGAGTGGAGGGGTTTAGGGTTAAGGGTTACCCTTAACCCTACATCCTAAACACTAAAACCCTTGGGCCACTCAGAACCCCCATTTGGGCTCGAGCCCCGCTCAGAGGTACTTAATTTCGCTCTCTTAGGTTGGGCCGATAGACTCAGGTCGGGGGCCGATAGACCGTAATCAGGCCCCCCTGACCAGAGATCTCTGCCCCTGACCGCCCCTGACCGCGATAGACACAGGTGGGGCCGGTGGGGCCGGGTGGGGCCCCACCTGGGCTGATACGGTGGTTCGTGTCTGACAGACAGTGGATCTTTCAACCCACGGTACGGTATCGTACTGCCGCGACTAGTTCAAGCTCACGACAAAGACCTCGGCTATTGGTAGAGTTGTCTGCCTGCCTTCCGTCCCTGTCCCCGAGCACGAGGAAGGAGAGCGCTAGGTGGTCGCGATATCTGAGTTGCCTGAAGCGCTAAGTCGAGCGAGGCAGGCAGAAGATGCTGAGTGTGTCGAAGGCAAGGCCAATGATGATCCCAAGGATCCCACCCCCTTCTAGGATGCTGGGTGCACCCAGACCACAAAGGATGACTGCTGCACCACAAGTTATCCGTGCCACTCTCAGTGAGTCGATGGTCCACTTGTATTGGGTCAACACTGGCCTGTCTGAGACATGGGTAGAAGTTGTGGAGTTGGCTTGTCTTGGGTCAACACTGGCCTGTCTATGGCAATATACTGTAGGGAATCCGCCATGCATATGTAGCTATAGACTGAGTGAGCAAGGGGGGGCTGTGTAGATAGTGCGGTTCGTACCGTATGCATGTATGTTGTTACAGTCCAAGTAGGGGTAGGCCAAATAGGCTAAAGGGACTTGCCCAACCGTGATAGGAGGGGCTAATAACGAAAAAGCACTGAACTGAACCCAAAAAAACCGTTTTACCGACGGGGCCTTGAGTTTGTGTTACAGTGAAACTGTAGGTTGTATGTACGGAACATGGTAGTTGATGCATTGGATTTCTGTGGGTTTCTTGTCCTTATAATCAGATTCCATGTAACCCTGATTTATCACATGAGCAGAGCTTGGGATGCAGGTGTGTATGTAGGTGTAGGTGTAAGTAGTTTGCGTACCTAGTCGGCGAGAGTGAGTGGTATTTGTGGCAGTGCCTGGTCAGCAAAGGCCCATTACATGGTGTATGCCTGGGTGTAAAGGTATCGTACATGTATGTATGTACCAAGTGTGTGCAAGTGTGTTCCAATATTTGGGTCGACTTGGTGGTATGCAGCACAGGCAGCAGTCAGATGTCCAACCACACAGACAGACAGAGGTCAGATGTTCAACCACACAGACACAAAACACTCACACACAGACAGCGGTAAGATGTTGAACCACACACCATGAACCGATGCATTAATATGTTCGTTGCTCCCCAATCTATTAGCGCCGGCTTGCATAGCTAGCATTGCTTGCATGCAGATGAGCGCCCTGCTTGGCAGCGGTAAGATGTTGAACCACACACCATGAACCGATTCATTGATATGTTTCTTGCTCCCTAATCTATTATTAGCGCCGGCTTGAATTGCCAACATTACTTGCATGCAGATGAGCGCCCTGCTTGGCAGCGGTCAGATGTTCAAGCACACACCATGAATCGATTCATTGCTATGTTTGTTGCTCCCTAATATTTATTATTAGCGCCAGCTTGCATTGCTAACATTGCTTGTATGCAGATGAGCGCCCTGCTTGGCAGCGGTCAGATGTTCAAATCCCCACACCATGAACCGGTACCATTATTGCTTTGGCACTGTTTTCGACTCGGGCAATGTAATGATGACGTGCATGCATCCTATCACAATACACAAACCTGGAGCTAGTAGTTTGAAGTAAGATACGTACACCACGATATGGAGCTAGCAGCTTGAAGTAAGATACGTACACCACAATATGGAGCTAGCAGTTTGAACTAAGATACGTGCACCACGATATGGAGCTAGCAGTTTGAAGTAAGATACGTACACCACGATATGGAGCTAGCAGTTTGAAGTAAGATACATACAACACGATATGGAGCTAGCAGTTTGACGTAATATAGGTACACCACGATATGGAGCTGGCAGTTTGAAGTAAGATATGTACACTGTGATGTGTATGTGGATTCTTAACCTTTTGACACCAGCTTGCATGCAGATGAGCGCCCTGCTTGGCCCGGGAGTGGAGGAGGGCGGAAGCAACCTCAAAAAAGAGGTCGTGATGATGATGCAGTTGGTGGGAAGATGGGGCAGCAGGAATCCCGCATGAGGCGCCCTGCTGGAACCTCTCAACCAGTAAAAGGAGCATCCTCTTAAATCAATCAGCATGATGATGACGAGGTGAGCCCGTCTACATATAATCCACACAAGTTGATTGGACACAGCCTCATTACACTGGTGATTTGATGCTGGCTGGGGTTGCCTGCTGCAAGCAATGATAGGAACATAGCCGCTGTATTTTGGACCTAAGTGGACCGTCAGTTACGTGCAGGACACAGCCACATTACTAGGGTTGTCAAGCACGGTATCATATAGATATGTCGTATGATATCTCGACGGAATCAAATGATATCGAACGGTATCGTTTAATGTATCGATGATGGTATCGTATAATGCATCAACGTACGTATGGTATGGTATAATGTATCGACGTACGTATGGTATCGTATAATGTATCAACGATTTCAAATGATATCGCACAATTTCGTACAATATGTCTATGAATTGTATGGTGTCATATGATATGTCGCCCGATTATCTTGGAGATGAGTACGATATTGACATCCCTACACACGACACTGGTGATTTGATGCTGCCTTGATGCCTGCTGCAACATGATTATTACATGGCTGCTTTAGTGCTTTGTTGTGGACCTGGGTGGGCCTTGATTACGGTAATCCATAAGTCACACCAAAACAAGTTATATGCAGCGTCGCAAGCAACGCTAAAAAATTGCGGAGAGTGCTCGCAACGGAGCGACAGGTGGCAACGGAAGCAAGTTAGTTACGAGGCCGTTGGCTGGCGTGTCAGGCTTTGTCTCGGTCAGACAGTCACACGCACGGACAACGGAGTGACCCTGGGGGCTCACGCCCCATTGAAGAGGGGGCTCTGCCAAAAAGGTTTTGGTGATCGATAATATACCAAGTGAGTGTTGCCAGCATTCACTAAGCTATGATTGTATACCAAGTGGGTATTGCCAGCCTTCACTAAGCTATGATTACATATGTGCATGATGTGCGATAGTTTCCATTTTATGATTGCCAGTCATTAACCATATGTAGTAACACTTAAATGATTGGGACCTGCTACTACAAATAGGGATACATCCACATGAGTCAGAGGCATGATGCAGAAATACACAATCCCCACATGATTTTGGTGTACAGGCCACAGGCAGCCCTGTAGAGCTGATGTGGAGAATCACAGCATGTACAGATCTGCACAGCTTGGATGAAGTCATCACGGATGATGGGCGGCGCTTTGACTACCGAAAGGTGTCTGCTGCAATGAACAGGGTAGACAAATTGCATGGGCGTAACTAAGTGTCCATGGCACAAGAAATGATGCAGGATCTGAGTGTTCATGCCCTTCGTGAACTGAACTGCATGGATGCTCGCTCCTTGTCCAGTGTGTTGTGGGCTTTGGGAAAAGTAGGAGGCCCAGTCAACCCTGCTTTAGTACAGGGAATCTTGGTGCGTATCAAAGAGGAGTTGGCTAGCTTCAACGCCCATGACATGTCGAATCTTCTGTGGGCAATGGCCACGCTGCATGTACCGGCCAATGAACTGGTCCAAGAAGTGATGGGTCCTGCAACAAGGAGACTTCCACAATTTGAACCTCAAGCACTTAGCAACACTTTGTGGGCCCTCGCAACAATGGAAATTCCTTTGGATGGCCCCTTCCTTGAAGAATGGCTCAACTGTGCAGTTGAGAAGCTGCATGAATTCAGCGCTGAAAATCTGTCCAGCACTTAGTTGTCATCAGCCAAGCTGGGCATCAAGGATGAAGCTTTCATTGCTAAATGGTTGAGTGTAGCTAAGAGGGAGCTCTTTGTTTTCAATGCCCAGGATCTGTCCAACGCTTTGAATGCAGCAGCCAAGCTGGGTATTGAGGATGACGCTTTCAATGCTGCATGGTTCAGTGTGGCTAAGCTGAAGCTGCCTGAGTTTACGGCCCAGGCTCTGTCAAGCAGTTTGTGGGCAGCCGCAACGCTGGGTATCGAGGACGAAGCTTTCAATGCTACCTGGCTCAGTGTGGCTAAACAGAAGCTGCCTGAATTCAGTCCCCAGGGTCTGTCTAACACTTTGTGGGCAGTAGCCAAGCTCGGTATTGAGAATGAAGCTTTCACTGCTACCTTGTTGCGTGAGGCTAAGCATAAGCTATCTGCCTTCAATGATCTAGATCTGTCAGAAACTTTGTGGGCAGTAGCCAAGCTGGGTATTAATGATGAAGCCTTCATTGCTATCTGGTTGCGTGAGGCTAAGCAGAAGCTGCCTACATTCAGTGCCCAGGGTCTGTCCAACACTTTGTGGGCAGCAGCCAAGTTGGGTATTGAGGACGGTGCTTTCATTGCTACCTGGTTGCGTGAGGCTAAGCGAAAGCTTTCTGATTTCGAACTGATAGGCTTGCAACAGATTGCAACTGCAATTGCATCTAGCAACAGCTGGACCATAGATGACGACTTCAAAAGCACACTTTGGCGAAAGACTAAGCAGTTTGAGTGCAAGTTGACCTGATCTGTTGCACAACAGCAATGGATGCTTGTATATATATGTGAAGAACTTCTATCCAGATCATTCCAACCAACCAACCAACCAGTGTTGGACATGGCCGTTGTCTCACTGAGTCATATCCTGGTCACTCCAACCAACCAATCAACAAGTGTTGGACATGGCCGTCGTCTCACTGAGTCGAAGTTACAAATGAAAGATCTCATAAAGCTTCTGGTGAACTAACCACCATGGTAGACATGGTTGTATGTATGTTACATTCCAGGGGTAGGCCAAATAGGCTAAAGGGACTTGCCCAACCTTGATAGGGAGGGCTAGTTGGTCACAGGTATTCCTATTCTTGTGAAGAATATCGGGAGATAAGAGCTTACATCAATAGGCAGAGAGCGGTATGATATACCCTGCTCCTGCTGTATGTATGTTACAGTACAGGGGTAGGCCAAGTAGGCTAAAGGGACTTGACCTTAGCTATACGAGTTACGGTACAGCCGGCATGTACGGCTGTACCACCTTTACTATAACACCTATCCTATCTATTGATCGCCAGCAATAGATATTAATCGCCAGGCAATCAGGCATAGAAGGCAGAGCATTAAATGGCCGCAAATTGTCCAGGATTCTTCCCATCACCCGCCACCCAGCCCCCCAGACTTCATAGGAAAAATCACAACTGGCTGGTTGCAGTTGTCGCTGGTGCAGCACGTCAGCGTTCCAGGTGTAAGAACGACAGGGTTAATACTGCCAGGGTAGAGGCTCTCTGCCAACTCATTGCCAAATGAAAAGGGATTGTTGTTGTTGAGCTCTCATGGACTAGTTTTTGAAGTGCACCAGCTGGTGAACACCAAGTTTTTAATAGTTTTTGAAGCTCACTAGCTGTTGAACACAACGTTTTGACTAGGTTTGAAGTGCACTTGCTGGTGGACACGAACATGATATGGTCTCAGGGGCGTGTGACCAGGGTTGTGTGTGCAAGGGATCGTTGTTGTAGACTTCCCCTATATGTGTGCAGTTTGTAACTTAACTACACACCCGTCGACAGCCTCCATGGCGAAGTTGTGCTGCTTTCCATCGCTACTGCTCGCAATAATGTCTTAGACTGCATATACGAGGGTTGACAATGTGCGCCACGTTAGTGTTTTCCAGTATCCCCAAAGTGTGTGACCTGCCCATGCTGTTCAATTTAATGTGCGTGTGTGTGTGTTACAGCCGGGAGTAGCCACCTAGTTAGGCTGAAGGAAGTTGCCCCGACTCGAAACGTTTGTGTTCTGACCCTTGTTCTGCCTTAAGTTTATATGTGCGTATGGTGTGCATGTGTGTGTCTTTGCACGCCCAACACGCAAGGAATGCTTTTGGGGGTTGGGCGTTCGGGTTTGTACGTGGCATACAGAGGGTAAAAGGAAGGCTGGCTTTCTTGGTGTAGGGGTAAATAAATATGTATGCTTTATTACGGGTTGGTTTTGGGGTAAATAAATGAATACGTACGCATTATTACAGGTTGGTATAGGGGTATTGGACAAGCTGTGATTGGTCTTGGGTTGGCCCCTTTCGCCGTCCCAAGAGCGTCTACAATTGTAGGAATTGACCTGCCTTACTCTGAAACCAAATCCTCTGCGGTCTTTGGCTAGCGCAAGCAGAGTAGCAGACCTTAAGGGTTTTCTTTATGGGTGAAAATCCTTTCCTTACAAAAGAGAATTGGACTAGTGGACTCCTTATTTCGGTACCTGCAATCCCCCGTGTAATACAGCTCTCGACAGGAAAATGAACTTTGGCTAGTGTAAGGACTCAAGGAGACCCATCTTCTGGGATGAATAATCCTTTGATAAAAACATTTTCATGCCCCTATAACTCCATACCTGAAAACTCCCATGTTACGGTATGCGGCTCCTAATAGGAAAAGGAACTTTGGCTATTGCAAGGAGCCTCATCCATTTGGAGTTGTAGGTGGAAATCCTTCCATTAAATAATAATCTTCAACCCCCTACCTGGAAACTCCCACCTTAAACAGCTAACAACAGGAAAATGAAGCCTGGTGTCCTCAATGGGGATGGTATCAAGCTGAACGCAGTCGTCTTCACATATGTATTTTGTTACAGTCCAAGGGTTGGCCAAATAGGCTAAAGGGACTTGCCCGACCGGGTAGGACGGGCTTAAAAATAAAAAGCACTGATGAAGTGAACCCCTAACAATCGTTTTCCGACGGGGGCCCGCAGTTCGTGCTACAGTGATCATTTAATTCTCGTCTTCACATGATATCACATTCCCACTACCGGTAAATGACTGATGGCCTACCGGCAAGATGTTGGAGCGTAGGCAAGTCAGGCCGCGGGTGAAAGGCACTGCTGAGACGGTCAGCAGTTCTCAAGGTTACACGTGCATCACGTGGTTGTCCCTTGCACTCCGTACCTCTATGGTGCAGCACTACAAGCTATTTCTGGGCGGCTATATATTGGCATATTGCCCTTCACATCTCTCTTATATTGTAAGCAGCAAGGTCTTCTCGTTTGTTCCAACTTCCAACAGTGCCAGAAGAAGGCATGCCCTCATCATAGGCAAGGAGTACCGTACGCATCTAAAGTGTTTAGGGTTTAGTGTTTTGTTGACGGAATTTTTGGCGGATGGGTTCCTCCAATTCAGGTTGGGTCTGACGCCCAGGCCAAAAC
Organism: Chlamydomonas sp. ICE-L; assembly: GCA_013435795.1. NCBI lineage: Eukaryota > Viridiplantae > Chlorophyta > Chlorophyceae > Chlamydomonadales > Chlamydomonadaceae > Chlamydomonas > Chlamydomonas sp. ICE-L. The sequence goes on along the minus strand of JACBWV010000552.1, from coordinate 16,263,648 downwards.
AGGGAGCGCGAAAACCGGAACTAGGGCCGTCCGCCAACATTATCCCAAGGCTCAATACAGTGCAGTACGACCCTTCAAAGCGGTTTTAATGCTAGTCAAAGGGTAGCCATGAAAACTCGTTCCAGACCTCGAGTTGATAAATCCCCACAGAACTTCTTGAGGCTCGGTGTTTGCGGGCAGACTACTACTGGTACTGGGTGGTATATACGCTACCACACCACACTCTGCATTGGATTGTAAAAAGTTGTCTAACTCTGGACTGCCCAGTGTCTCCTTTTGATTCACACTTGAATCTGGTTTGAATACCGGTATAAAAGAAACAATTAAAAAATATTTCGCCAGTAGAGCCAATTTATGGAGCGCCCCAGATTCTAAAATCCGCCAACTAAGGTCCCGAAAAATGGTCAATGGCTTTTGGGGGATTTCCTGCCAGAGCTATTTTCCGCCGACGCTTTAGACGCGTATGGGAATAGGAGGAAACACGCGGACTAGCTGAGTACAAATAACAACAAATGCAAATTGAGAAGATTCGAGTCGATTAGATTGGTATGATAATGAGGACTGGGTAGATTGGACTGGAAGTCGATTTGGTATTTTGATCATATGTTTAGCACGACCGGATCACTTTAATGTTGATCTGTTTTCACTTGCCTACGAAGTGGAGCCTGCGAAGGTAAGCAAGGCGTTCGCAGGCCATGGAGCTGCAGGTGAGGCAGTGGTAGCCCCTAACCCTAATAGTATAGGTTACCAACTAGTCTCGCCTCACGTCGGTCCAACGTGTAAAATTCTTTCTCTCCCTCTCTCTCTACGGCTGCCACCATCTATTGATGATCAACACTTATGATTGCTCAAGGTTGGGACAGTTCCTTTAATGTCGCTACCCCTGAACTGTGACAAACATCCAACTCTAACTGTCTTGCTAACTGAAGTACTGACTGCACCTCATACGTTGGACACGGCTGGCACCTTGTACACTATAGTGCCCTGCTGGATCAAGTGTCACTGCAAGCCCTCTGCCAAGGCTTTGGCAAAATCTGTTGCTACTAAACTACCGACTGTGGCTCGTATGCTGGACACCGCGGGCACCTTGTCCCCCGCCCTACTCTGCTGGGTCAAGTGTAACTGCAAATCCTCTGCCACAGCTTTGGAAAATGGGCTGGCTGATTCTGCAAGTAGGCAGCTTCGGGGGACATCTTGTTGTTTCCTTTGGTGGGCATTGAGTCCAACCAGTCGTCGATGGATTGGGGGGTGGCAGTGGTGGTGTCCTCACTGATTTCACTGGATGCGCTCATTGCTTCTGCCTCCTCAGCCTGTCCGATGCGGCGCAGGTTTTGTTGTTTCATCTTTAGGGAACCTAGCTTGCGCTGTTGGAGGGGGGGGAAGTGGTGATTAGGATGGTTGGAGAGAGAGAGAGAGAGAGAGAGAGAGAGAGAGAGAGAGAGAGAGAGGGGGGGGGGGGGGGGGGTCAGGGGCTCTGTTGAAGGTGGGAAAGTCGTGATTAGCGTTTTGCCTTGTTGGAGGGGGTGCAGTCGTGATTAGGTTTATTAGGTTTTTGCGCTGTTGGAGGTGGGGAAGTCATGATAAGGGTGGTTGGAGGGGTTGTGTGTGTGTGTGAGGGTGTGAGGGTGGGTGGGTGGGGGGTCAGGGTTTAGGATGGTTGGAGGGAGGGGGAGGGGGGGGGGGGGGGGGGGGGATGTGCGTGTGTGTGAGAATGTGTGTATGTGCGAAGGAGGGGGGCAAGACTGCAAGAGACTGTTATAGTAGCGTTGGGTTGGTTGGATGGCTGGTGTATGTGTTTGTGTGTTTGGTGGTGGGGGAGGGGTGTACAGGGTTTATGTGGGGTGGGGGTAAGGCATGTGGGGCGTTAGTGTGTGTGTGTGTGAGAGAGAGGAGAGTAAGTAGTGACATGGGATTCAATATATGCTGTGCATACCTTCAGATCCAGCAGGATTTGGACCTGTACTTTGAGGATAGAGGGTTAAGGAGTGGGATGGTGGGGTGAGATATGTGTGTGTGCGTGTGTGTGTGTGTGGGTGGGTGGGTGGGGGGGGGGGGGTGGGGGGGGTGGGGGGCAGGAGGTGATGTGGGACCCATTATGAGAAGGGTTGTCAAGTAAGATATCGTATAGACTGATAGCCCGATAACCTTGGGGACCAGTACGATATTGACATCCCTAATTATGAGCTGACATACCTTCAGATCCTGCAGGATTTGGACCTGTGCTGTGAGGGTAGAGGGTTAAGGGGAGGGATGGGGGGGTGAGGTGTGTGTGTGTGAGAGAGAGGAGAGTAAGAAGTGACATGGGACTCATTACATGCTGTCATACCTTCAGGTCCAGTAGGATTTGGACCTGTGCCTGGACAGTGTGAGCTGAGTTAGAGCGTCCCATCTCCTCCTTCAGCTTCCTCACATACGCCCTCTGCCACTCAACCTGAAACTTCAAGGTATCCACGTCTGACCCCGTTAGGTGAGGACAACTAGTGCTTGCTTCCTCTCCTGGGCTGTCTACATCAGGAGAGACATATGCACCAGTGCCAGCCATGGTAGTAGAAGACCCAGCAAGGATACAAATTGCCACAGTCCTCAGCCCCAAGGGAAGGAACACTCATGCTTCCATGCAGCTTTCATGCAAGCTCTCCTGTGCTGCCTACCTGAGGAGAGACAGGTGCACCAGGATAGCCTGGGTGGTAGAGAACCCAGCAAGGATACTAACTGCCACAGTCCTCAGATCAAAGGTAAGGAACACTCATGCTTTCCTGTGCTGTCTATCTCAGGAGGGACAGGAGCAACCGTGCTAGCCTCGGTAGTAGAGGACCCAGCAGAGATGCTGGATCAGTCCTCAACTCCCTGTGGCAGGTGTTAAGACGATGATGTGGCACTGGTCTCGTTGCCTTGGATAACTCCTGGAGACCATGACCATGCCTATCGGGGGAGTCACTCCTACATAACGAGGGAGTAGGCACCCGTAAGTCGGCAGAGATGCCAACCCACTACCAATCACACTTACACCATTTGCCCACAGCTGACCATGGCCATGACCATGACCATGACCACCACCATGGCCATGACCATGACCATGACCATGACCATGACCATGACCATGACCATGACCATGACCACCACCACCACCATGACCACCACCATGACCATGACCATGACCATGACCATGACCATGACCATGACCATGACCATGACCATGACCATGACCATGACCATGACCATGACCATGACCATGACCATGACCATGACCATGACCATGACCACCACCATGACCATGACCATGACCATGACCACCACCATGACCACCACCATGACCATGACCATGACCATGACCATGACCATGACCATGACCATGACCATGACCATGACCATGACCATGACCATGACCATGACCATGACCATGACCATGACCATGACCATGACCATGACCATGACCATGACCACCACCATGACCATGACCATGACCATGACCATGACCATGACCACCACCATGACCATGACCATGACCATGATCATGACCATGACCATGACCATGACCATGACCATGGACACCACCATGACCATGACCATGACCATGACCATGAATACGCGCCAGACACCAATGGACTACAATGATATGGATACTATGATGACAGGACTCTACGTACACGAGCCTCACCACCGCGTTATAGATGCACTACGCCCCAAGTTAGGTTTCTTGATGTCTATGCGAGAGGTTGGTTAGGGAGTTAGATGTCTAAACTTTTTTTTTTTAATATGGTATTTCATGTGGAGATGGACACATCAACTGACGTATGGGTTGCAGTAAGGCCCTTTTACAAGTGATTTTTTAATGTAGCCATCCTTTTGCTAGCTCAGCCTTCTATCCCCATACATATATAAATTTGATGTAAATAAGAGGTTGGCATTCCACACACACCCGAAGGCTGCAACGTCAAAACAGAAAAGTGAACAGACCAAGTTGCAAGCTATGTTTGGGTATCCATGTGGCATGTTTGGGGGATGAAGGGAGTACATATCCATAGGAGGTAGAGCTGCCAGATGTGCACCATGGGCCACACACTTGCAAATATGTGCCACATGACAAAACAAAGCTAGCACATTGGTCTGATGTCTTAAACATTGCAATCTCGTAGACCGGGAATAGATCACCAGCCGGGTCTGACCTGAGTTCCAATGTAGCTCCACCACCAAGCCAGGCCTCAGCCATGGAGATGACCGAGAAGATACAATTAGAGTTGAGCCTAAATTGAGCCTAAGGACTCTTGCTATTATTCAGTAGGGAAGATGAAATGAGCCAAAAGCCGTCTAAAGGGTTAGGTAAAAGTAAACCCATCCTGTGGGCGACTGTAGAGCTACCCGGGGCTACCTGGGGCAGGACCTGACCCGAGGGGGCTACCCCGAGGGCCCCCTTACGCCCTAGTTGATGATGTGGCACTGGTCTCGGCTTCTACTCCGCTCAGGGGCCCCTGACTCCGCTCGTATGCTGCTTTGCGTTATCTCGTCAAATCCTTTCTGCTTGTTTGCACCTGAACATATCTGTTTGCTCTCCTGCATCTGCATCGACAGTTACACCCCGTGAGTGCCAGATCCCCTGGGTGCGACTCGTGCTGGCAGCCTTCGATACCTCTCTCTCGATAGGATTAGATTGGATCGTTGCATGTAATGGTTTTTCAGCCAACTCTGGGCTGCTCACCGTCTTTCTATCCGATATCCCCCCCGTGCGATACCCAGGGAGCATACTAAGCGGATCTCGCACTCGACACTACTCCCGACGAGGGGAGTGGGATCATTGAACGAACTAACCATGTTTTAAGAATCCGCACAACTGTATGGCAGAGGGAAATGAATCTGACCTAACAAGCAAATTTTGATGTGCCCAGGTCCAATAATCGAGCATGGAGCTGATGCTGCAGCTGATGCTGGAGGCAAGGCCGCTACTGCACTCCAGGATCCCATCCCTGTCATTGTGTCAGCCTATACTGCATAAGCATATTGCTGCTTCATCGCATGCTCTCCTCGCCTCTCATAGTAAGAATGCAGCTGGATAGTAGATATTGTGCTATGTGGATTCCCGGTGTATGCTATACCATGTATATTCTACTACGGTGCACTGAGCTTGATACGTATATCACCTTAATCATTTGTCATAAAGATAAGCCATTGTGGACACACTACACTCCCGCTCCTCACATCCGAGAGTGAGGGTGGGTGGGTAGGTTGGTAGTGGGTGGGTGGATGTGTGTGTGTGTGGTGCTTGGGGTCTTCCAACCATTCTTAAGCTTCCAAGAAAAAGGCATAAAGAAGTCCCGAAGTATGTTCATGGAGCATAAGAGCAAACAAACTAGTCCACATCTGGCGATTCTGAACATTGTAGAGGTTTGGAAGTTGTCTCGTCCTCATTTTCATGTACCTAGCCTGCTACCTAGTCTGATTATGATGTACCTAGTCTAAGTAATAAACCCTGCTGACGGCCATGTTGCTCCCTGGCTTGCCTGCAGATGAGCGACCCCTTTGGCCTGGCAGGGGAGGGAAAAGGGCAGACCCTCAAAGATGGGGTAGTGATAATGCTGCAGCTGATCGGTGGTGGTTACCCCCCACGAATGGCCCTGCTGGACTCTCTCAACCAGTAAGAGGAGCATCCTCTGGAGGGAGCAGTACACAACGCATACGCTATCAGCAGGATAACAAGGTGAGGCCATATATGTGTGTTTTTACAGTCTAGCCGGTTAAGGCGTGTCCAAATAGGCCAAGTAGTCTTGTCCAATCTCATATTGTGAAGGGCTGTATACAAAACAAGCACTGGAGAACTGAACCCCAACAAATCGTAAATGAAGGGAGCCCGGTGTTAATGATATGCAGATGATTTAACTTCAATGAAAAAGACACAAATCATTACTATTCTAGATACGTTGATGAATATGTCAGATATCTTCATCATACCAACTCTCTAACATTAAGCATGCTCTGAAATTGTTCAAGTACATCATATGGCATCAACCTTCGTACAACTGTCTCTAATTGTGCACTCAGATATCTTAATGTGGCGTTCTATCTAAAAGTGCAGAAAATATGATTGACTACTTCTATTAAGCCTTGCCAACACCTGTTCACTATCTTCTCATTATTTATAGTATTCAGATGCATACTATAGTAGCAGAAAGTCACACAAGCTACATATCTTTGGTACTCCAGTTCAGATTGTCAGTTGAGTGCAGAAGACAGCAACATCACCCTGAAACTTGTATGGTGTGGTACTGTGGTTACCCAAAGCGTGATGATAAGGTAGCTAACGTTTTTGTGCACCATCTACATTCATTCAGGACCCACGTCCTTTAATTGGTTGAGCTGATCTATTATGTACCAAATAATCTTGTATAATGTGGTATATGTAGTTTATTACGCTAACATTGGGCAATTGTAATGTTCAACGGTTTTAGTATGATTAGTACTGCAGAGTAAGCAGTACTACCAAACTGATTCAGACCTACTATGCCCATTCATACAGCCATACGTGTACATACACACACAAGTCATGAAGCATAAATGTACAATCCCCACATGATTTTTGCAGCCAACACTAAGCCCTGCATGGCTGATGGGGAGAATCACGTCATGTAGAGATCTGCATGACTTGGATCAAGTTATCATGGACCATGGACGGCGCTTTAACCGCCTGCATGTGTCTGCTGCTATGAGCAAGGTAGCCAAATTGCATGGGCAGAACCAAGTGACCATGGCGCAAGAGATGATGCAGGATCTGAGTGCTTTGGCCCTTCGTGAATTGAACAACATGAATGCTCGCTCCCTGTCCAGTTGTGTAGGGGTTGCGGGCAAACAAATACAAAAAAAAGATGAAAAAGAGAACTTGTTTTTCTAGTTTAAACAATATCGGCCCGGAACCTCCAGGAGCCAGGCGCACCTCGAAACTCACTCACATCTTCGCCACTTAGGCTAAGCCAACGTTATACACATTCCGCAACTTCCACAAGACGTAGCTCCTATTTATGGATTTGAAGCATTTAGCCACAAGCAGTTTTTCGCGGCTTTTAGCTGGATTGTCTCTAGAGCTGGGAATTGATGATTAGGCAAACGTCATGTCAGTCCCATGATGATTGCTGGGATCCCCGCTGTAGGGTTGTTAAACAGCGTAGCCAAGCCTGCTTGAACTTGGACCAGTTCTCGCATTTACAATTCATTTCCACGAAGTTAGTTTGCGGCAGAATACCTGGCGAGAGCGTGTATTCGTCTGCAGGCCGGTAAAACCTTACTTGGAAAGCGTGCAGCTTTTTTTCTACAACCATTGCACACAAAAACACCCCGAGCTGTCCAACAGTTTGTGGGCAGCCGCCAAGCTGGGTATCAAGGATGACGCTTTCAATGCTGCATGGTTCAATGTGGCTAAGCAGAAGCTATTTGACTTAAATGCCCAGGCTCTGGCCAACAGTTTGTGGGCAGCGGCTACCATGGGTATTAAGGACAAAGCTTTCAATGCTGCATGGCTCAGTATGGCTAAGCAGAAGCTATTTGACTTCAACCCCCAGAACCTGTCCAACTGTTTGTGGGCAGCGGCTACCATGAGTATTGAGGACAAAGCTTTTAATGCCGCATGGCTCAGTGTGGCTAAGCAGAAGTTTTTTGACTTCAACCCCCTGGATCTGTCCATGAGTTTGTGGGCAGCTGCCACGCTGGGTATCAAGGATGACGCTTTCAATGCTGCGTGGTTGAGTGTGACAAAGCAGAAGCTGTTTGACTTTAATGCACAAGCCCTGTCGGACAGTTTGTGGGCGGCAGCCAAGCTGGGTATTCAGGATGAAGCTTTCAATGCTGCCTGGTTGAGTGTGGCGAAGTTGAAACTGCGTGACTTCAATTCCTATAATCGGACCAGAATTAGGTGGACAACTGCCAAGCTGGGTATTGTGGACAAAGCTTTCACTGTCATCTGATTGGGCGTCGCTAAGGAGAGGCTGCCTGAACCCAACTTTTGGATTTGCAATAGGTTTAAACTGGAGAGGCTTATTATGAAGTATAACTTAGACACTGGGTTCCATAAACATGATTGGTACCAGTCTGGATTCAAAGTGCAAGGCCGCATAGTTTTTTATTTCAGTTTTGAGCAGCAGCTTCTAGACAGCTCCCTGAGCCAGCCACTGGCCTAAGCCCCAAGATTTCAACAGTTCTGGCCATCAGGTTCTGTCAGCTTCCAGACGCACTAGGTTGCATCAGCTTTGGCTGAATAGCCAGTCAGTCGGGGGTGGCTGACTAGAAGCTGCTGCTTTTAGCTGAAAAGAAAAATAGTAGACTCGCTTAGTATGCTGCAGCAAGGGCTACATGGATACCTTTGAGGCGGCACTTGATAGATATTAACAAATCATGTCTGCAACATATGATATATTCCGACTGTTTGGTCTGAGGCGTATGTTGGTGAGCAGAGTCGACATTCATAATTCAAACACCACCTTCCAGGTACATCCAGTGGTGTAGCTACGTACAAACAGATCGCATCCTTGAAAGGAGCTCTCAAAGACTTTTTTGATAGGATGCATACTCGTAGAATTAAAGTATCCGTGTAGCACGAACGTAGGGCCCCCATTGGTAGCACGATTGTTTTGGGATCAGCTAATTAGTTGTTTTTCTTCGTTTTAGCCCCTCCTGATACCATGGTTGGGCAAGTACTTTTATCCAATTTGGCTACCCCTGGACTGTAACACCATACAGAGGCTGCACTCGCATCAGTCGGTAAGATTCGCACCTCTAGCTGGCTAGTACCTCTTCCATCACATGTTGATTTGTTGATGCCTGGCCGTGATTGCCATAGACCTTATGTAGCTGAGGGACCTTATGTAGCTTAGTTCCCACCGTATGGCACCACCACATGCAAAGCCTCCCAAGCTACAGGACCAGCAAGGTCCTTGGTGTACCGTATGTAACCGTGCTTATAGTGGTGGTGGTGATGGTGAAGCAAGTTGTACGTGTGGTGAAGCGTGGTGGTAGGTGTCTTATCATTCTTATGCATAATTGGAGTGTTGAATAATATGTGGGTGGCTGACTTACTATATATGTTACAGTCCGGGAGTAGCCAGATATGCTAATAATAATGAAGAGACTAGCCCAACCTTGACACTAGGAGGTGCTAAAACTAAAGCAAGCACCGATGCGCAGGCCCCGAGCAAATCGTTTTACCGACGGAGGCCCTGAGTTTGTGCTACAGAGATGGCTGACGTAATGCTCGATTGTTTGTTAATTTGAATTTGAATTGTTACATGTTTTTTCAGCCAACTCTGGGCTGCTCACTGTATTCCAATTCTCCCACCCCACCCCACCCGTGAGATACCCGCGGAACCCAGTGAGCACACTAAGCGGATAGTAATGCGGGTAAAGGTCGTCATGCATGAAGAGATATCGTATGAGGATTGTATCAGGTATTACCGGATGGTAAGCATGTTAGCATGTTACTGACGAACACGGCGAGGAGCCAATTTGTGTGCTGGAGCCATGTAACCATGTCCAAGCTCAAGTTATCGTGCTTCTTTGTAATTTGGTGGTCAATGGTATGCTGGTGGCTGACTGGTTAATGCTGGTCAAGGTCGAAGAGGGATTGTCCGAGGATTGTATCAGGTGTCATCGGATGGTAAGCAAGGTTGTTCAGGACGCTGTGTCTTCCGTCGCATAATACCACAAGGTAAGCATACTACAAGCAACAGGATATAAACAGAGATGACAGTAATCCTCAACCAGCATGTAATACATCCACTTCCAGTCATGCCACTCAGACAATCTGGCTGCATGCGGCACAGACAGTAACTAGACAGTGAGGCAACAGACAGATATCGCTGACAACTATCTAGCTGCATGCGGCACAGACAGTAACTAGACAGTGAGGCAACAGACAGCTATCGCTGACAACTATCTAGCTGCATAAGGCACAAACAACAACATAACCAATCTTCAGTTATGGTATTCACTAAACATTCACTTCAAGTTCCGGTATTATCATTCGGAAAAATACATACATTAGCGTGATATACCGGTATATTAAATTTTGTTTTTTTAATGAGGTGATCCTACGGTTACTACTGCTAGCTCCGGCTTGAGCGGTGGTGTCCCTAATTTGACGTCCTGGGAGTAACTGCATTACACGGATATAACAATTTCAATTTTAATTTCAATTAGCATCATGCAGTTTTGAATCATACATTACATAAATTACTGCAGCATGTATGTGGATTCCAGGGGTAGCCAAATAGGCTAAATTGGCTTGTCCAGCATCAATTGAACATCATTAAGATATGTATCCTTGTGATCAGCTCGTGATAAATAAAACATTTGTGTTGCACATGGCCATACACAGGATTTTTGAGCTGTTGCATGGGCAGGTCCCTTTAGCTGCAGCCCACTAGTCGTATTATTTTTTTCTCTGTGGGTGGAAGGGTGGGGTAAACTATGTGGGTGAGTGGGCGGCCGGGTGGGGTTTCTACGTATTTGTTTTTATATATATATACATATATATATATATATATATATGTATATATATATATATACGGTACATATATGTATATATGTATATATATACGGTACATATATGTGTATGTATGTATGGGGGGGGGGGGGGGGGGGGGGGGGGGTAACGTTGTGTCTGCGATGGAGGACGCAGCGTCCTGAACAACCCTGGTACGCAGGCTCACAGCATAACACCTGGACAAGAACCCCTTGTGATTTAATCATTCTTAAATCTATTAATATGTCGATTCAGGGCCTAGAATGGTACCCTATAAGAAATACCGCGGCTGGGTGTCTGATTCCTTGGCCGTCCTCGATATTCACTCAATCTCCAACAGGCTATGTTTGTTTGTGTGTGTGTGTGTGTGTGTGTGTGTGGGTGGGTGGGTGGGGGGGGGGCATTAACTCAATTACCAACTAGCGATAGTCCCGCCTCGCGTTGGTGCAACGTGTAATTCTCTTTCTCTCCCTCTCTCTACGGCTGCCACCATCAATTGATTATCAACAATCATGATTGATCAAGGTTGGGCAAGTCCCTTTACTGTGGCTAACAGCCTCTTTCAGTGATTTGCAATGGTCTAGTGGTAGACCAGATCGACATAATCACTTTAAGAATGAAGAGTCGGGGGTTCGACTCCCCCTTCGTTCGCTCGTGGCGTTGCAGGTCGTCGTCTTCCGTGATGGTAGCTTTTCCAGCAGGAGGTAGGAGACCGCTCCCCAACCGCGTACGACGGGCTCCCTTAACACCACGCCCCACCAGGCGGTATCATTACTGTGGCTGACTCTTGACTGTAACAAACATCCAGCCCTAACTGTCTTGCTAAATGAAGTACTGATTGTACCTCACATGTTGGACACGGCTGGCACCTTTTTCACTACCTTGCCCTGCTGGATAAAGTGTCACTGCAAGCCCTCTGCTACGGCCTTTTACTGTACTGAACTACTGACTGTACCTCATACATTGAACACGGCTGGCACCTTGTACACTATCTTGCCCTGCTGGATCAAGTGTTACTGCCAGCCCTCTGCCATGGCATAAGAGGTTGGCGGTGCATTCAAACTCAGTCCGCCATAATGGGGTCGAGAGGTCCCAAACGCTGTTGCTACTGAACTGCTGACTGTGGCTCATATGTTGGACACAGCTGGCACCTTGTACACTATCTTGCCCTGCTGGACAAGTGTAACTGCCAGCCCTTTACCATGGCATAAGAGGTTGGCGGTTCACTCGAACTCAGTCCACCATAATGGGGTCGAGAGGTCCCCAAAGCTGTTGCTACTGAACTACTGACTGTGGCCATACGCTGGACACGGCTGGCACCTTGTACACTATCTTACCCTGCTGGATCAAGTGTAACTGCAGGCCCTCTGCCACGGCTTTGGCAAAAGCTTTTGCAACTGGTCTTTCAGCCACAAAGAACATGGGCACAGGGGGCATCTGCCAGGTCGCGTACTTCTGTACTGCCAGCTTCTTCTCGCCAGCCTGGCTAGGCACCTTGGGTCTACTCTCACGCTTAGGAGTGGGGGTGGGGGTCTTCCCCGTTCGGTTCTTACCCGTCTGCCCTTGGTGGGCTGGCTGATTCTGCAAGTAGGCAGCTTTGAGGGACATGTTGCTGTTTCCCTTGGTGGGCATGGAGTTCAACCAGTCGTCCATGGATTGAGGGGTGGTAGTAGCGGTGTCCTCACTGATTTCATATGATGCGCTTATGCTTCTGCCTCCTCAGCCTGTCCGATGCGGCGCAGGTTTTGTTGTTTCATCTCTAGGGAGCCTAGCTTGCGCTGTTGGACGGGGGGAAGTCGTGATTAGGATGGTTGGAGAGGGGGGTGTTTGTCAGGGTTCAGGGTTCAGGGGTCAGGGGTTAGGGGTTAGGATGGTTGGAGGGGGTGGGGGTGGGGGGGGGGCGTCGTGATTAGGGTGGTTGGAGATGGGGTGGGGGGTGGGGGTGGGGGGGTCCGTGGGGGTCAGGGGTTAGGACAGTTGGAGGGAGGGGGAGGGGTGTGAGTGTGTGGTGGTGGTGGGGGGGGGATGTGCGTGTTAGAATGTGTGCAGATGGGTAGGAGGGGGGCAAGACTGCAAGAGACTGTTATAGTAGCGTTGGGCGGGTTGCTTGAATGGCTGGTGCATGTGCATGTGTTTTCGTTTGTGTTTGTGTTTATGGTGGTGGGGGGGGGGGGGTAAAGGGCATAGGTGGGATGGGGGGTAAGGGATGCCCAAGGGAGATGGGGCAATAGTGTGTGTGTGTGAGAGAGAGAAGAGTAAAAAGTGACATGGGACTCATTATATGCTGTGCATACCTTCTTACCTATTCTGCAGGATTTGGACCTTTGCTGTGAGGGTAGAGGGTAGGGGTGAGATGGGGTGGGGTGGGGTGTGTGTGTGTGTGGGGGGGGGGGGGGGGGGTAAGAGGTGATATGGAACCCATTATGAGTGGGGTTGTCAAGTACGATATCGTACAGATAGATCGCCCGATAATCTTGGGGACCAGTACGATATTGACATCCCCAATCATGAGCTGACATACCTTCAGATCCTGCAGGATTTGGACCTGTGCTGTGAGAGTAGAGGGTAGGGGTGGGATGGGGGGGTGAGGTGTGTGTGTGAGAGAGGAGAGTAAGAAGTGACATGGGACTCATTATATGCTGTGCATACGTTAAGGTCAAGCAGGATTTGGACCTGTGCCTGGACAGTGTGAGCTGAGTTAGAGCGTCCCAGCTCCTCCTTCAGCTTCCTCACATACGCCCCCTGCCACTCAACCTGAGACTTCAAGGCATCCACGCCTGACCCCGTTAGGTAAGGAGCACTCGCGCTTGCATGCTCTCCTGGGCTGTCTACCTCAGGAGAGACATGTACACCAGTGCCAGCCTCGGTAGTAGAGGACCCAGCAGAGATACTAACTGCCACAGTCTTCAGCCCGAAGGTAAGGAAAACTCATGCCTCCATGCAGCTTTCATGCAAGCTCTCCTGTGCTGCCTACCTCAGGAGAGACAGGTGCATCAGTGCCAGCCTCGGTAGTAGAGGACCCAGCAGAGATACTAACTGCCACAGTCCTCCGCCCGAAGGTAAGGAACACTCATGCTTCCATGCAGCTTTCATACAAGCTCTCCTGGGCTGTCTACCTCAGGAGAGACAGGTGCATCAGGATAGCCTGGGTGGTAGAGGACCCAGCAGATATACTAACTGCCACAGTCCTCAGCTCAAAGGTAAGGAACACTTGTGCTTTCATGCATACTTTCCTGTGCTGTCTATCTCAGGGAGACGGTATGCACCCAACCTCCGTAGTAGAGGACCCAGCAGAGATGCTGGATCAGTCCTAAACTCCCTATGGCAGGCGCTCAGAAGATGATTGCACATGCACATTGCACTGGTCTTTTTGCCTTGAAATCCTGGAGACCATGGCCAAGCCTATCACCGGAGTCACTCCTACATAACGAGGGAGCAGGCACCCGGAAGTCGGCGAGAGATGCTGACCCACTACCAATCACACTTGCACCATTGGGCCACCACTGACCATGACCACCACCATGACCATGGCCATGACCATGAATACAAGCCATGCGACGCCAATGGACTACAATGATACGGATGCTATGATGATAGGGCTTTACGTACACAACCCTCACGTACACGTAACATATGGACTCCGCCCCAAGTTAGGTTTCTTGGTGTCTATGCGAGAGGTTGGTTAGGGAGTTAGAGGTCTAACCTTTTTTATGCAGAGATGGACTCATCAACTTGGGTATGGGTCGCAGTTAGGCCCTCTTACAAGGGATTTAATTATGTAGTGCACGGCCATCCTTTTGCTAGCTGAACTTTCTATCCCCATACCTCAAATTTGATGTAAATAGGTGATTGACATTCCACACACAGACCGAGGCTACGACTTCAAAACAGAAAAGTGAAGACCAAGTTGCAAGCTATGTTTGGGTATCCATGTGACATGTTTGGGGGATAAATGGAGTACGCATCCATAGGAGGTAGAGCTACCAGATGTGCACCATGGGCCACACACTTCCGAATATATGCCACATGACACTGCCTAGGCATCACTGCTAAGGCATGTATAGGCAGGGAGTAACCATGGTGCCCATGAGGCCTAGCCAGACCTCCCCCCCCCCCACACACATGTATGTGTACCCTATGCATCCCTCCCAAGTATGCCATGTGGCTCCCCAAATAAATGTAGCAACTTGGTCAGATGACTTTACCATTGCAATCTCGCAGACTGGGAATAGATCACCAGCCGACCAAAGTGCCGATCTCGCTCCACCACCAAGCCAGACCTCGGCCATGGAGATGAATGAGAAGATACAATTATAGTTGAGCCTAAGCTGAGTCTAAGGACTCTTGCTATGATGCAGTTGCGAAGATGAAACTCTCCGAAGACTGACTAAAGGGTAAGGTAAAAGGGTTAGGTAAAAGTGAAACCATACTACAGGGTTAGCCCCCGGGGCTACCCCATTACGCCCTATTTGTTGAGGTAGCACTCAGGGGTGGCACTGGTCTCGGCTTCTTCTCTACTCGTATGCGTATGCTGCTTCGCGTTGTCTCGTTAAATCCTTCCTGTTTGTTTGCACCTGAACATATCGGATTGCTCTCCTGCATCTGCATCGACAGATACTCCCCGTGAGTGCCAGATCCACTGGGTGCGACTCGTGTTGGCAGCCTTCGATACCTCTCTCTCGATAGGATTGGATTTGATTGTTGCATGTGATGGTTTTTAGCCAACTCTGGGCTGCTCACCGTCTTTCTATCCCAACCCCCCCCCCCGTGCGATACCCAGGGAGCATACTAAGCGAATCTCGCTCTCGAAACTTCTCTTCCGACGAGGGGAGTGGGATCATTGAACGAACTAACCATGTTTCAAGAATCCGCACAACTGTATGGCAGAGGGAAATGAATCTGACCTAACAAGCAGATTTTGATGTGCCCAGGTCCAATAATCGAGCGTGGAGCTGATGGTGCAGCTGATGCTGAAGGCAAGGCCGTTGCTGCACTCCAGGATCCCATCCCTGTCATTGTGTCAGCCTATACTGCATAGGCATATTACTGCTTCATCGCATGCTCTCCTCGCCTCTCATAGTAAGTATGCAGCTGGATAGTAGATATTGTGCTATGTGGATTCCTGGTGTATGCTATACTATTTATGTTCTACTATGGTGTACTGAGCTTGATACATACATCACCTAAATCAAGTTGTCATACAGATAAGCCATTGTGGACACAATACACTCCCGCTCCACACATCCGAGAGTGAGGGTGGGTGTGTAGTTCGGTAGGAATGGGTGGATGTGTGTGTGTGTGTGGTGCTTGGGGTCTTCCAACCATTCTTAAGCTTCCAATAAAAGGGCATAAACAAGTCCCGAAATACGGTTATGAAGCAAAGGAGCAAACAAACTAGCCCACATCTGGCGATTCTGAACATTGTAGAGGTTTGGAAGTTGTCTCGTCCTCATTTTCATGTACCTAGCCTGCTACCTAGTCTGATTATGATGTACCTAGTCTAAGTAATAAACCCTGCTGACGGCCATGTTGCTCCCTGGCTTGCCTGCAGATGAGCGACCCCTTTGGCCTGGCAGGGGAGGGAAAAGGGCAGACCCTCAAAGATGGGGTAGTGATAATGCTGCAGCTGATCGGTGGTGGTTACCCCCCACGAATGGCCCTGCTGGACTCTCTCAACCAGTAAGAGGAGCATCCTCTGGAGGGAGCAGCACACAACGCATACGCTATCAGCAGGATAACAAGGTGAGGCCATATGTGTGTGTTTTTACAGTCTAGCCGGTTAAGGCGTAGCCAAATAGGCCAACTAGTCTTGTCCAACCTTATATTGGGAAGGGCTGTATACAAAACAAGCACTGAACCCCCGGAGAACTGAACCCCAACAAATCGTAAATGAAGGGGGCCCGGTGTTATTGATATGCAGATGATTTAACTTATGATCATGAAGAAAATTAACTTAAGATGATAAAGAAGAGACAAATCATTACTATTCTAAATACTGATGAATATGTCAGATATCTTCATCATAACAACTCTCCAGCATTTGGCTTGTTCTGAAATTGTTGAAAACTACATCATATGGCATCAATATTCGTACAACTGCCTCTAATTGTCAACTCTATTTCCAAAACAGTGGCGTCTCCAAAAGTCCAGAAAATATGATTGAATACTTCGATTAAGCCTTGCCAACATGTGTTCACTATCTTCTCATTATTTACAGTATTCATATGCATAATATAAAAGCAGAAAATCAAACATGCTAAATATCTTTGTTACTCCACTTCAGATGATCAGTTGAGTGCAGAAGACAGCAACATCACCCTGAAACTTGTATGGTGTGGTACTGTGGTTGCCCATAGCGTGATGATAAGGTAGCTAAATGTTTGTGCACCATCTACATTCATTCAGGACCCATATCCTTTAATTGGTTGAGCTGATCTACTGTGTATCAAATAATATTGCATAATGTGTTAAATGTAGTTTATTACTCTAATGTTGGGCAAAAGTAATGTTCAACATTTTCAGTATGATCAGTACTGCCGAGTATGAAGTACTACCAAACTGATTCAGACCTACTAAGCCCATACATACAGCCATGCGTGTACATACACATACAAGTCATGAAGCATAAATGTACAATCCCCACATGATTTGTGCAGCCAACACTAAGCCCTGCATGGCTGATGGAGGCAATCACATCATGTAGAGATCTGCACAGCTTGGATCAAGTTATCATGGACCATGGGCGGCTCTTTGACTACCGAAAGCTTACTGCTGCAATGAACAGGGTAGTCAAATTGCATGGGCATAACTAAGTGACCATGGCACAAGAGATGATGCAGGATCTGAGTGTTGTGGCCCTGCGTGAATTGAACAATATGGATTCTCGCGCCCTGTCCAGCGTGTTGTGGGCCTTGGCCAAAGTAGGAGGTCCAGACAACCCTGCTTTAGTTCAAGGGATCTTGGTGCGTACCAAAGAGGAGTTGGCTAGCTTCAACGCCCATGACATGTCGAATCTTCTGTGGGCACTGGCCACGCTGCATGTACCGGCCAATGAACTGGTCCAAGAAGTGATGGGTGCTGCAACAAGGAGACTTCCACAATTTGAACCTCAACATCTAGCCAACACTTTGTGGGCCCTCGCAACAATGGAAATTCCTTTGGATGGTCCCTTCGTTCAAGAATGGCTCAGCTGTGCAGTTAAGAAGCTGCCTGAATTCAACGCTGAAGATCTGTCCAGCACTTTGTTGTCAGCATCCAAGCTGGGCATCAAGGATGAAGCTTTCGTTGCTAAATGGTTGAGTGTGGCTAAGCGAAAGCTGCCTGAGTTTACTTCCCAGGGTCTGTCCAACAGTTTGTATGCAGCAGCCAAGCTGGGTATTGATGATGACGCTTTCAATGCTGCATGGCTCAATGTGGCTAAGCTGAAGCTGCCTGAGTTTACCCCCCAGGCTCTGGCCAACAGTTTGTGGGCAGCCGCCAAGCTCGGTATCAAGGATGACGCTTTCAATGCCGCATGGTTCAATGTGGCTAAGCAGAAGCTATTTGACTTCAACCCCCTGGATCTGTCCATGAGTTTGTGGGCAGCGGCTACCATGGGTATTAAGGATGAAGCTTTCAATGCTGCATGGTTCAGTGTGGCTAAGCAGAAGCTATCTGACTTTGGTGAAAAGAACTTGTCTGACAGTTTGTGGGCGGTAGCCAAGCTGGGTATAAAGGATGACGCTTTCAATGCTACCTGGCTCAGTGTGGCTAAGCTAAAGCTATCTAACTTCAATGCTCAGGACCTGTCTAACAGTTTGTGGGCGGCAGCCAAGCTGGGTATTCAGGATAAAGCTTTCAATGCTGCCTGGTTGAGTGTGGCAAAGTTGAAACTGCGTGACTTCAATAGCATGGTTTGGTCCAAAATTAGGATGGTAACTGCCAAGCTGGGTATTGTGGACAAAGCTTTCACTGCCACCTGATTGAGTGGCGCTTAGGAGAAGCTGCCCGACCCCAACTAAAGGATTTGCAATAGGTTTAAACTGGAGAGGCTTATTATGACAAGTAGAACTTAGACACTGGGTTCCATGAACATGATTGGTACCAGTCTGGATCCAAAGTGCTGGGTGGCATAGTTTTTTATTTTAGCTACGAGCAGCAGCTTCTAGGCAGCTTCCTGAGCCAGCCACTGGCCTAAGCCTCAAGATTTCAACATTTCTGGCCATCAGGTTCTCTCAGCTTCCAGAAGCACTTGGTTACATTGGCTGTGGCAGAATAGCCAGTCAGGGGAGCTGCCTAGAAGCTGCTGCTTTTGCCTAAAAATAAAAACAGTGGACTTGCTTAGTATGCTGCAGCAGGGGCCACATGGATACCTATGAGGAGGTACTTCATAGAGGTTTTTAAAATATGTCTGCAACGTATGATGTATTCTGATTGTTTGAGCTGAGGTGGACGTTGGTGAGCAGAGTTGACATTCATAATTGAAGCACCACATTCCAGGTGCATCCAGTGGTGTAGCTATGTATATACGGATCGTATCCTTGGCACTGTTTCTTTTTTGGGTACGCGTAGCAGCTTCTAGGCAGCTTCTTTCCTCGTCCCTGGGCCAAACTGGACGCTAGCTAGTTCAACTGGAAGCTGACATGACTGGCATTCCAATGTAGCTAGCAGATTTAAGCTTGGCCCAGTGGCTGGTCAATGGAGCTGGCTGGAAGCTGCCGTGCGTAGCCCCCAAAAAGAAACAGTGATCACAACCACTCACTTCAAAC
Source organism: Chlamydomonas sp. ICE-L (assembly GCA_013435795.1). Taxonomy (NCBI): domain Eukaryota; kingdom Viridiplantae; phylum Chlorophyta; class Chlorophyceae; order Chlamydomonadales; family Chlamydomonadaceae; genus Chlamydomonas; species Chlamydomonas sp. ICE-L. Next base: position 16,244,403 of record JACBWV010000552.1, on the reverse strand, counting down.
CAGTGACTGGCTAATGGAGCTGGCTACAAGCTGCCATGCCTAGCCCAAAAAAGAAACAGTGATTCTTGAAAGGAGCCCTCAAATACTTTGTTGATAGGATGCATACGCAGCAATCGGTAAGCTTTTCAACTCTAGCAGGCTAGTACCTCTTCCATCACATGTTGAATTGTTGATGCCTGGCCGTGATTGCCATGGACCTTATGTAGCCGAGTTCCCACCGTTTGTAGCTGAGGGACCTTACGTAGCTGAGGGACCTTATGTAGCTGAGTTCCCACTGTATGGCACCAACACATGCAAAGCCTTCCAAGCTTCAGGCCCAATAAGGTCCTTGGTGTACCGTATGTAAGTGTGCTTGTAGTGGTAGTGGTGGTGGTGAAACATGGAGCATGGGACTGGGGTGGTGTGTGTGTGTATGTGTGTGGGGGCTTATCATGCTTCTGCCTAATTTGAGTGTCTGTCTATTCTGCTTAGTATACGGTACTCCCTGGTTTCCGTGGGTATTGCCCGGGGGGAGTTGGAATTGAAATACGGTGGGCGACCCAGAGTTTGCTGGAAAACATGTAACAGTCCAATCCAATTTGAGAGGTGAATAATATATGGGCTGCTGGCTCAATGCTGGTAGGTCGTCATGTATGTAGAGTGATCGACCAAGGATTGTATGGTACTTATGCTACTACCGTAGATGGCGAGCAGCCCAAATCCTGGCTGGAGCCATGTAACCAAGTTCAAGTATCAGGTATCGCCGGGTTATAAGCTAAGAGTCCATCTGTGTATCAGGGGTGTTCGAGACGCTGCATCTTGCGTCACTGACGCGTATTTTGAAGGGCCCGTTGCATCGCAGGCGCAGATACCGGAAGGTCCAATTCACCTTAAAAGGTCTGGGTGCGACACAGATGCATATTCTGGATGGGCCGTAGCGTCGCAGATGCAGATTTAGGAACTGGTTACATACTTACATCTTATGGTGCAGATTGTGGAGTAACCTAGAACAACCCTGCTGTGTACCCGTATACAAGTGGATTGTAAAGCTTGTCCGTTGTGAGGCAGCAATCATCTCGCAACTACAAGAACAAGTTGGAAAAGGGGAGGTAGTAACGTTAGAGCTTTTCTACGATGTCCTTTGCCTTTCTTTGGAAGTCGCAGAAGTACTGCACCATACTTCAATACCATAAGCCTAATATGAAACTTCACACGCATGGGGCAAACTGTCAAAAGGTTCTCCAGATTTTGCAGCTCAGCTCAGGCTGTTGATCAGTATCCCAGGCAATGGCAGCTTCCAGGCAGCTGCTACCCAGGCTAGACTGCCTAGGGCTTCGGGTTTGGGCACCCAAGTTTTTACAAGCACACTTGAGTTTTATCTAACTTAACAATAATGTGGATGTAAAAGTGTGGCAAACGTCCCCAAGGTGGGGATGCACCGGTAATCAAGATTGATTTCCAATTATCCAGCCTTAGGAAATCGCCGTCTATTTCGGAATTTTCACTCCCTCCCGCCAGTTCATTAATCCATGTGATATCTTTATTCCATGCTAGTGAATTAACATCCATGCTGTCAGGAACTACTCATAAGATGTACTCAGAGCTCCCATAGCCTAGTAGTTCCTGACACATGCTTACCAACAGTGTGCTGAAATCTCAATTCAAAATTCCCAGTCTACCTTGCACTTTTATTTGTTTTACCGAAGTCTGGGGACCTGGTCGAGGGGCAGGGCGGTGGGGCTGATGAGCAACATCTGTCTGCATTCAAGGCTCGGCTTGAACCTTGTGTGTGTATGTGGTGGTGGTGGTGGTGGTGGTGGGGGGGGGGGGGGTGATGAGCAACATCTGTCTGCATTCAAGGCTCGGCTTGAACCTTGTGTGTATGTGGTGGTGGTGGTGGTGGTGGTGGTGGTGGTGGTGGTGGGGGGTGGTGGTGGAGGGGGGGTGATGAGCAACATCTGTCTGCATTCAAGGCTCGGCTTGAACCTTGTGTGTGTAAGTGGTGGTGGTGTGGGGGTGGGGGGGTGGGGGGGGGCTGATGAGCAACATCTGTCTGCATTCAAGGCTCGGCTTGAACCTTGTGTGTGTATGTGGTGGTGGTGGTGGTGGTGGTGGTGGTGGTGGTGGTGGTGGTGGGGGGTGGGGTGGGGAGGGGCTGATGAGCAACATCTGTCTGCATTCAAGGCTCGACTTGAACCTTGTGTGTGTATGTGGTGGTGGGGGTGGGGGTGGGGGGGGGCTGATAGATGAGCAACATCTGTCTGCATTCAAGGCTCGGCTTGAACCTTGTGTGTGTAAGTGGTGGTGTGGGTGGTGGTGGGGGGGGGGGGGGGGGGGGGTGGTTTTATTGTTGCTTTTTTTGTTTCTTGCTGTGTTTTTTGTTGGTGGCTGATCATCAAACCTCTTGTCTGCCTTCCAGGCGTCTGCTTGCCCCCATTGTGTGTGTACGTGGTGTGTGGGTTTTGTTGTTGTTTGTGGTTTTGGGGGGGTGGCTGATGATCACATCTGTCTGCATTCAAGGCTCGGCTTGAACCTGTGTGTGGTGGGGGGGTGGGGTGGGTGGTGGTTTGGTGGTGGTGGTGGTGGTGGTGGTGGTTGGTGGGTGTGGGGGCTGATTAGCACCTCTGTCTGCATCAAGTCTCCGGCTTGAACCTTGTGTGGGGTAAGTGGTTGTTGGTGGTGAGTGTGGTGGGGGGGGGGGGGGGCTGATGGGGGTTCCGCATGAATTGCGGTGGCGCGTCACGCTTTTATGACTTGGTACTAACTTAATGTACTTCCTTAGAACTATCCGGCTCTGCATTGTACTGCTGTTTTGCGGCCAGCTTCCCGTAGTGACAGCTTCCTGTAGACTGAGTCATCCTTGAGTGACTCAGTGACAGCTTCCTGTTGGCTGCGTCACCGGTATTGCCTGTGCCCGGCTTAAGATTCCTGGCTTAGGTTCTAGTCAGGTTACAGGCATCCGCCCCTTTCTCCACTGGTGCCCCTTAATGGGTCTCCTGTGCTTGTAACTTATTCTCGTCTCCGTGTATAGATTGGCGCGTCTGTTCCGCTGCAATCATCTCTGTCCACTCTACGGAGTGCTTACAAGCTGATAGGTCATTGGGCCCACCATGGTACCACTGCTTTGCAATGCACCTTGTGCGTCGTCCTCTACTTGGCTTCAACGAGCTTCATTCTGGAAGTTCCGAAGTCCTGACATGACGACAAATTGGCTGATTGATTGCGCGCCAGCGGCCTCTGCTGCCGGAGAGGAGGATCCTTCCGCCATTGTGGTCGTAACCCCCCCCCCCCCCCCCGGTCATTCCTCCATCTTCTCTTCCTTTTCCTCCCCTGCCGTCTGTCGCCTCCTCCCGTCTGTCGTAGATGACTGTGACGTGCAGACTCAAGTCAGCGACTAGCCTGGACATCGGTGGAGATACCCCGTATTCGTCTGCTCGCGTCCTTGACGTCGCTAACTCCGGTGTTTGAGGCTCTGCCTGCATACCGGAGGTTGCCAAGCCGACCAAGCTCCCTGCTGATGTCTACGTCGTCTTTGCCCCCTTTGCTCTGCCCAGCCGACGGACGGCTACTGGCATGAGCTTGCGCTCTAGTGGCTCTGTGCTCCCTTCTGGAGAATTTTTTCGATCAAGCTGGCGGATCGCCGGCACTGCCGTAGGGTTCGCCAGACGAGAACGCCCTACGCGTCTGGACCTGGAGATTCTGGAGGTGGTAGGAAGCAGGGGGGTATGGTCAGCACCACTCGGGTGCTGCTCCCTCTACCCCCCAACCGGGTGAGTCGAGCGATAGAGGGGGGGACTTGTGATTGCCTGATCATCGACGGCGGGATATTCGGACCTTTACATGCCTCGGCTCTGCTCTTCGCATCCTAGCGATAAATTTTCGAATTCTGCCCTTGCGATTTGCGATTTTCTGCCATTGGTGCGATTTTCTGCACCAGGTGCGACTTGCTGCACTTTCATCCTCGTCTCCTTTTTCCCATACCTCTATATCGACTTCGATCTAAAGCTTCCCCACCTTCTGTGATCCCAGGTCTGGTCTCGCAGCGCCGGACTTCGCCCATGCTACAGGCCGAGGCCGAAGTGGACGCCGTCCTGGCCCTAGTCCAGCGGCCGTGGAGGATCTTTGGCATGATATCTTGGTGGATATTTTTTCTCTTAGGATTCTTGGGACCCCTGGGTGCGTTCCGTGTTTCGACAGAGGTCGCTACTTTGTCTTACCGTGCCCTTGGTTCCCTCCTTAGGTGTATGCCTTAGCTCGAGAGTTTGGGTTCAAGTGTTTGAGTTCTGCTAGGGCTTAGGGATTTTTTTAGTTAAGTGGTTCGAGGATTGGCTGATATCGGGGACACAAGACACCCTAAGAGCTGTTTTATGGGGTGATGCCTGATGTGTCGTTGTTGCGTCTGTTATTGCCCCTGCTATGTTAGTCAATTGGGAAGAAACGCACAAGCTGGACGAAAGGGCGTTATTTGGTAGACTGGTTGGGTATTCCCTGGTGAGTAAGGGTTATTATATTTGGGTTTCCGATGTTGCGCCAGGTAGTAGAGAGTAGTGATGTACTCTCTATATCCAGTTCAGTCTAAACTGTCTTCCTGGGTTCTCCCATTAGTATGGGTCCCCGTGCCCGCTTGCATCCCTCCTGTCATCAAACGGTGATATGTTAGTGTAACCGGTACTTCCCTACGCCCTTTAACAACCCCAATTGTTGTTGGCTGGCCTGGCTGGGATGTATCCAGATTGCATTCCAGACCAGGGCCTGATCTTGCTGTATTGTGTGTGAAGTTTTAGGGCGGGTGGGAGTTGGGTGTCCAACTATAATCTTAGCCGAATCTCAGGGGGTCGCCAGGCCCTCCTTTGCGCCACGTTTCGTCGGTGAAGCTCTAGGATTACGACAATCTCAGATCATAGTGGAGCCTGTTACAGGTCCATTGCCTAATAGTCACCCTGCTCCAATCATCTTGGATGGCTCGCAGGAGTTGGTGAGCGCTTCGCCTCCTGCCATTCCTGATAGATTATTCGGGAGCCCGGGTGATGATGTAGCCTTTGCCGATAGTGCAAGTGATGATCTTGATCATTGGTCAGGTCCGATACTGCGAATTGCTGGGGTGTTACAGTCGACTCAGGCTTCGTTGATATAGAGGCAAATAAGGCCGGCCCTGTTCAACCAGTTCTGCGCTGGGGGCTATACTACCGGTTGCTAGCTTGATACTGCGTATGGCTGGGGTGTTACAGTCAACCCAGGATTCATTGTTTTAGGTGCTGATGGTCCTCATACGTAGGATAACATGGCCCTATGTGTGAGTGCCTATTCCTCAGCACCGCCTAGACTGACTTATAGGGTAGTCTAGATTGGTGGAGCGTTACGACGCTTTCTTTAGGCAGCTTCCTTTCAGCTGTCTTTCTTGATTTTGGTGGAAGGTGGTACTTAATTCAGACCACCGTTATAGCGTCTTGATGGTTTCTGACTCTTAGTTCCATAGGCAGATGGTTCATTCGGTGGAGCTCATCATAGATTAGCTATTTCTTTTTACTCCACACAGTTTTTAGATCACCAACCCCTCAAGTGATTATAACTTTTTGTGGAGTGTAGTAGTTGTTTCCCTTCGGATTTTACTGTGAATTGGTGGGCTGGGTATTCTTGCAGTTGTACTTGCAGATGTACCGCCGCTCACCTCTTTCTTGTTTTCCGAATGTCTTTCAAGCGCCCTTTCATTCCTTCCTTTGCAGTAAATTCTTTGAAGTCTTTTTTTTATGCGTTTACTATTTTTTCAAGTGAACAATGGGTTTTCTGTACTGTGTTTGTACGTCTAAACTTCTATTGTTCATTGGACTTTGTTTCCTTTGTTGGTTACAAGTTTCTTGAAATTTATCTTCGCATCCTTTGGATTTTCAGTTGCTGCAGGTTTAGTTTGCTTGTGGTTAGGTGCTTGGTTTGTCTTGAGTGCATGAGTTCTTTGCGGTGCGATACCCACCTCCTAGAATGTTTTAGTTAGTGCCGTAACTGGGGATTTATGATAATTAACTTTCATAAATCTTCTTACTTCCATCTTTGAGTAAGAAACCAGTTCATCATGGTTTTTTCATCCCAACCTAGTCATGAATTCTATGCTAAGAATAGTTTTTAAGGTAGTGGATTTATCCATCGACTTTACTTTTCCATCGTCGTCTTTAGTGTCCTCTTGTCTGCGTCCTTTAGGCTTTGATTCTCTCGTGTGCTGCTCTCACACGATATTTCAATCCGTCTCTTTGGTTATCATTGATTGGCGTTAGGTTCCTATTCCCGGATCGGGTTTTCTATACCGTTGTTCCCCAACTTTGATATACGATATTTCGGTCTTCTCTTTAGGTTAAGTTCTCGGTTCTTTCAGTCACCGTTGTTCCCCTTCCTTTGGTATTAGGATTGATTTCTGTTTGGCCTCCCTGTGATTTTCTGGTTTGGTGCCTACTATTCTGGATGAATAGTATTTTTGCGCTTACCATGGATGGTTACATTTCCATTTTGATCTCAGCTCAGCTCGGTATGACCCAAGTTTTTTGCTGCTACATTTTCGGAGTACTACAGTGGTTTTTTGGTTCATCCTTTCTCATCCTTTTATTTTAGACAAGGCTTTCTTCTGGTTTCCTGTTTTTCCTCCGTTCCTTAATAATTTTTGTTTGCTACCAGTTTATAGTTCTATGTCCCCAGTGCCATAGGTGGAGAAGTAGTATTGTATGTCACCTGTGTCATAGGTGGAGTGTCAGCATGAATTGCGGTGCTCTCACGCGTTTTATGACTTGGTGACTACTTATGTACTTCCTTAGAACTATCGGCTCTGGCAGTACTGTGCCAGCTTCTCGTAGTGACAGCTTCCTGTAGACTGAGTCATCCTTGAGTGACTCAGTGACAGCTTCCTGTTGGCTACGTCACCGGTATTGCCTGTGCCCGGCTTAAGATTCCTGGCTTAGGTTCTAGTCAGGTTACAGGCATCCGCCCCTTTCTCCACTGGTGCCCCTTAATGGGTCTCCTGTGCTTGTAACTTATTCTCGTCTCCGTGTATAGATTGGCGCGTCTGTTCCGCTGCAATCATCTCTGTCCACTCTACGGAGTGCTTACAAGCTGATAATGAGCAACATCTGTCTGCATTCAAGGCTCGGCTTGAATCTTGTGTGTGTTTGTGGTGGTGGTGTTTGTGGTGGTGGTGGTGGTGGTGGTGGTGGTGGTGGGGGGCTGATGAGCAACATCTGTCTGCATTCAAGGCTCGGCTTGAACCTTGTGTGTGTATGTGGTGGTGGTGGTGGTGGTGGTGGTGTGTGTGTGTGTGGGGGGGGGGGCTGATGAGCAACATCTGTCTGCATTCAAGGCTCGGCTTGAACCTTGTGTGTGTATGTGGTGGTGGTGGTGGTGTGGGTGTGGGTGTGGGTGTGGGGGGCTGATGAGCAACATCTGTCTGCATTCAAGGCTCGGCTTGAACCTTGTGTGTGTGTGTGTGGTGGTGGTGGTGGTGGTGGTGGTGGGGGGGGAGTGATGGGGCTGATGAGCAACATCTGTCTGCATTCAAGGCTCGGCTTGAACCTTGTGTGTGTGTGTGCGTGCGTGTGTGGTGGTGGTGGCCCACCGGGTGGTGGTGGGGCGGGGGAGTGGTGGGGCTGATGAGCAACATCTGTCTGCATTCAAGGCTCGTCTTCAACCTTGTGTGTGTGTGTAGTGGTGGTGGTGGTGGTGTGTGTGTGTGTGTGGAGGGGTGGGGCTGATGAGCAACATCTGTCTGCATTCAAGGCTCAGCTTCAATCTTGTGCGTGTGTGTGTGTGTGGCTGGTAGGCTGGTAGGCTCAGCGTGAATCTTGTTTGGCCTAAGGGTTGGGGGTTCCACTTGAATAAATATTTCAAGTGTGACCAGCACAATATTTTTGATACATATGTGATCTGTGACCAGTGATCAGTGATGCACAATATGCACATACACCATTTTTCATACTTCTGTGTGTATGTGTGTGTGTGGTGGTGGTGGTGGTGGTGGTGGTGGTGGTGGTGGGGGGCGATCTGTGACCAGTGATCAGTGATGCACAATATGCACTTACAATATTTTCATACTTTTGTGTATGTGTGTGTGTGTAATGGTGGTGGTGGTGGTGGTGGTGGGGGGAGGGGGGGGGGGGGGGGGGGGGGGGGGGGCGATCTGTGACCAGTGATCAGTGATGCACACTATGTAGGGAACGGCAAATCGTATGATGTTGACCAAAGACGAGTATGATATCATATGATATCATACACAAATCATATGATTTAATATCATATATTCATATGATATGATGCCCCAGGCCAAAGTTATCTAGCCAGACCGCCGGCATCATTTGATATCCTATGATATCCTATGATATCATATTGCCGATCCCTAACAATGTACACATACACTATGTTTCATACGTCACTACAATGCACATATCAGTGTGCTCCCTGGCCCTATTGCCTCTTTTTTTTGTGCCTGCCTGTTCTACACCCCCTCTAACCTGTCCAACCACCAATGTGAACTAATTCCAAGGCATGGCTCTAATGAGGGCCAGAACATAGTGCCCCACATATTGTAGGTACATAGATATTGGGTGCAGGCTACTAGTCGTTTAATATTTCCTTTGTAAGTGTGTGTGTGTGTGTGTGTGTGTGTGTGTGTGTGTGTGTGTGTGTGTGTGTGTGTGTGTGTGGGTGGGTGGGTGTGAGCGAGTGGGTGGGTGGGTGTACGTGTGTGTGTGTGTTTGTGTGTGTGTGTGTGTGTGTGTGGGGGGGGGGGGGGTAGAGTAGGAGTGATATGAACACATGATGAGTAGGGTTGTCGAGGACGATAATCTTGGGGGCCAGTGGGGTCTGAGTTAAAGCGTCCCAGCTCCTCCTTCAGCTTCCTCACATACGCCCCCCTGCCTCTCAACCTGAGCCTTCAAGGCATAACTGACTGACCCCGTAAGGTGAGGAGCACTCGTGCTTGCTTCCTCTCCTGGGCCAACTAGGTTGTTCGATAAGCTACCCCCAAATTTAGTAGTTATGAAATTCTACCCACAAATTTAGTAGTTATGAAATCGCAGGACAATTCGGTGGGCAGGGCACCTCGACCAGCAACCACCCACTAATTTAGAGGGTAGTTACCCCCAACAGCAACCAACAACTAATTTAGTGGGTAGTTACCCTTCACCAGCAACCGACAACTAATTTAGGGGGCAGTGACCCCCCACCAGCAACCACCCACTAATTTAGGGGGTAGTGACCCCTCACCAGCAAGCACCCACTAATTCAGGGGGTAGTGACCCCCCACCAAAAAGCACCCACTAATTTAGGGGGTAGTGACCCCCCACCAGCAACCAACCACTAATTTAGGGGGTAGTGACCCCTCACCAGCAAGCACCCACTAATTCAGGGGGTAGTTACCCCCCTCCAACAAGCACCCACTAATTTAGGGGGTAGTGACCTCCCACCAGCAACCAAACACTAATTTAGGGGGTAGTGACCCCTCACCAGCAAGCACTCACTAATTTAGGGGGTAGTTACCCCCCACCAACAAGCACCCACTAATTTAGGGGGTAGTTACCCCCCACCAGCAACCAACAACTAATTTAGGGGGTAGTGACCCTCCACCTACACCACCCACTAATTTAGGGGGTAGTGACCCCTCACCAGCAACCACCCACTAATTTACGGGGCAGTGACCCCTCACCAGCAACCACCCACTAATTTAGGGGGTAGTTACCCCCCACCAGCAACCACCCACTAATTTAGGGGGTAGTTACCCCCCACCAGCAAGCAACAACTAATATAGGGGGTAGTTACCCCCACCAGCAAACAACAACTAATTTAGTGGGTAGCGACCCTCCACGAGCAACCACCCACTAATTTAGGGGGTCGTTACCCCCCACTAACAACCACCCAATAATTTAGGGGGTAGTCACCCCCCACCAACAACCAACAACTAATTTAGTGGGTAGTTACCCCCCACCAGCAAGCACCTACTAATTTAGGGGGCAGTGACCCCCCACCAGCAAGGACCCCCTAATTTAGGGAAGTGGAGCCCCTCGCGAGGGGCTCTACTTCTCTTCTATGCGTATTGCCCACGAGGGCCCTCGGCAGACAGACAGAGGGCAGTACGCATCAAATGTAACGCTATCGTAGTGCGCCCCCTCACGTGTACAGGTTCGACCGTTTTCGTTTCTGCTTTTCGAATTCGCTTTCATATTTCTTTTCCCCCGAACTACCTTTTCTGTTTCTTCGCGAAAAGATGTTCTTCCTGCTGTATGCTGTGTTCCTTGTTCCCTTTCTGGGAGTTTGGGTATCCATGGCTTAGGAGAACCTTCCAGACCCGCCACCGCTCGTTCGCCAGGGGGCAGCGTCCGCTACGTCTGCTGCACGTACGCGTCGCAGGAACAGAGGATCGTTCTCCGAGTTATCTTTTCAATTCCAAGATGAACAGGGTGGCGCGGAATCGTTCTTCGCATGTGATACTGAATATGAGCCCTGGTGATCACACTGCCCCCAAAGCATCAAATGTTGCTCCCCATCGACACGCATGCACATGGACATCTCCTCCCCATGCTGCTCCCCATCGACACGCATGCACATTGACATCTCCTCCACACACCACCAATAAAACTGCTTTCAATACCACACATATCCCACGCCACACGCACAAAATAATAAGAAAACAACGTACACCCACCACACCCACACAATGTCACACACAAACTAAACGCGCGCACACACGGACGTCATACTCCCACACGTGCACACAACGCATCAGACACACACACAGACACAACGCATAGCACAAACAACACTCACAGACAAACATAAACACACATAACCACACACTCCACTCACATAACTCACATACACAAAGTCCAAACACCACCGGCACACACACACGCACCATTCCACCGACACATACACAACGCACACATAAACATTCTGTTCATACACAGCACATACACACACTCACAACCTCCGACACGCCACTCACAGAATGCACACATTCACACACACACACTCTTACACAACACAACGCACACAGTGCACTCATACTCACCAGCCCGTACACACACACCTCACACACACCTCACACACACCCGACACACTCACACATCACACACCACACATACCCACACTCACACACGCACGCAACTGCTATTCATTCCGCACACTCACCTCACACACATACAACATACAAACAACACACACATACACAGCCTCAACATACACACACCCCCTACACACACACTTACACACAACGCACCCACCATACACACACACACACAGCACACACACAGACACACACACATGGACCACACAAACAAACGCCGCACCACCACATGATACACACACACGTGCACAACACGCACTCGACACACACAGACAAGAACACACGCACGACACATACCACACCCATACACTCGCACTCTCAACACACACATGCACACACACACACGCACACATGCACACCGAACACATATACACGCACACCATAAACATGCTTTCGTACACACACATACACACACGAGCACACACACGCACAGCACACACACACAGAATCACTACCACACACACACACGTACACCCACCCACCACACCCAACAGTAGCACACGCCACACACAGCAAAAACACACACACTCAACACACGCCACAACCACACACACACACAAACACACACACTATACACACACACATAAACACACCCACCACAAGCAAACAACACATGCACAGACACACACCACACAACATGCACACACACACATACACACACGCACACGCACAAACAAACACACACGCACGCACACACGTGCGTGTTGGCAGGGCTGCTTGTCCGGCACCTGCCTCTGCCACCCACACCTGTATATGCCACCAACAACCTACCCACAACACCACAAAAAACACACACAGTGGGAGGAAAACACAACAAAATGGTTTGTGTTACTAATCTGTGTTGTACTGTAGGCGGACGGTGCATGTAGTAACACCGACATGAAATCCATGGAGTAGGTTCTCAACACTGAGTACACTACTGCGACTACAAGCATTCAGCGGACGTCCCTCAAAGGCTTCCCTGCCTATCCATTAGTAGTGCAGGTGTTATTTTTTAGTTGGTATGGATGAACTTTGTGGGGGATAGCTGCCTTGCTGGCCTGCCTTTCTGTGAACTTTATGTATTTCCACCAACGGAGATGTGCCAGCCTTGACATATATATTTAGGCTGGATGGTATGCTTAACTACATGTTGCGTGAGGATTGTCGCTTTGATTCCTTACATTGAGGTAGGAATTCCATCCGAGGTGGGTCACCTTTTACCAACACTGAAATGTCGTTGCTGAGGACTAATTACAACCCGATCTAAGGCAGTTTCAATCTTCCTTAAATGTCTTTGAATATAGGCAGTTGGCTCGTAGAAAGTACTGTATAATCTGATAGCCTTTGCAGGTAAATAATTATTGGACCCCCTCCCCCACCCCACCCCCCGCAATCTCGATTGTGTAAATCTACGAGTGACTCGTGTTATGTAGTTAAATCTTGAGACTTTTGCAACCTATTTCTAAATTACGGGGATGGGTGTAATGGAAGCGATGCCGGTAACTCCTGCAACCCATGTCTAAAACACGGGAACTCATGTTATGCATTCAAAAACGGAGATTCATGTAACCTATATTTTAAACACGGGAACTCGTGTTATCTAATCAATGACGGAGACTCCTGGAACATATGATTACATTATGGGGACTGGTGTTATGGAAGCGATGCCGGTGACTCCTGCAACATATGTTTAAATTACGGGGACTGGTGTAATGGAAGCGATGCCGGTGACTCCTGCAACCCTTGTTTAAATTGCGGGAACTAATGTCATGGAATAAATGCTGCTGACTCCTGCAATCCATGTTTAAATTACGGGGGTCATATAATGCATTTAATGCTGGTGACTCCTGTAATTTACGTCTTAGAAACGGGAACTGATACAATTGAATCAATGCTGCTGACTCCTGTTAACAATGTATAAATTAAGGGGACTCATATTATGCATTCAATACTGGTGACTTCTGCAACTATGTCTAAAATACGGGAACTGATGTAATGGAATCGGTGCTGCGGACTCCTGCAAACCATGTTTAAATTACGGGGTGGTCAAATATATGAAGCACACTTCCTTATTGTTACATGTTTTTCAACTAGCTCTGGTTTTCCAGCCCGCTGATTCTGATTTGAATTGAATTGCAGCATGGCTTTAAAGGAAGCCCTGGGCAGAATATAGGACCCAATTACCACACGCTCTGTAACCACTGCTAATCAATACATGGAAGCTCAGGGCCAATCCAAGCAAGCACTTCTCAGTGCTAATTTAGTAAGAATTGCTAATCCAAGCTAGCACACCCCGTGCTAATCAAGACATGCGCACTCAGTTCAAGCAAGCACTCTCATTGCTAATCGAAGCAAAACAGAATCAGTCTCTTGGTGCTAATCCAAGAAACGCACGCTTAATGATAATCAAGGAAAGCGCACCCAATGCTAATCATGAGCTGCAGTAACAGAGGTAATCAAAGCTACACAATCCGGGCTCATTTAAGCAAGCACTCTCAGTGCTAAACAAGTCTAGCAACCCCATTGAAAATCAAAGCAAACACACTCAGCGCTAATAAAGAGATCACACGCAATGCCAAATTAGGCTTACACTGAGTCATGCTGAACCAGTTCCAGCACACTCCGTGCAGATCAATTCCAGGCAGGGTGGGGTATGTTGTGCCTTCTTGTTGTGTGTGGCGTGTGGTTGGCCCTGTGTATATGAGTGTGTTGTTGTGCTATTTGCGTTGTGTGTATGTTTGTGTTGTGCGTGTTTTTTTGGTGCATGTGTGTTTACATTGTGGGCTTGTGTTTATGTTGTGTATGAGTGCAGTGTTATATATGTATGTGCATGTTGTGGTGTTGTGTGCATGTGTTTTCGTGTGTGGTGCGCGTCTGTGCTTTGGTGTGTGTGTGGGTGTGTCTTTGTGCATGTGGTGCGTGCGTGTGTTTGTAGATGTTATGTGTGTGCGTGATTGTTTTGTTTTTGTGTGTTTGTGTGTGTGTTGTGTTGTGTGTGTGTGTGTGTTCGTGTGTGTGTGATGTGTATTTGGTGGTGTGTATGTGTGGGGTGTGCCTGCGTGCAAATGTGTGCGTGTGTTGTAATGTGTGGTGTGCCGTGCGTGCGTGTTAGGTGCCTGTGTACTGTGTGTGTGTGTCGGGTTTGGGCATGTGTATGTGTGTGTTGGAGTTGTGTGTGTGTGTGTGAGTGTGTGCGTATGTGGGTGTGTATTGTGGTGTGCCTTAGTGCATCGTGTGCGTGTGTGTGTGTGTGTGTGGTGCTGTGCGTGTGTGTGTGTCTGTATCTGTGTGTTTTGTGTGGTGTGTGTGAGTGTGTGGGCGAGTATGTGTATGTGTGTGGTGTGTGTGGTGCGTTGTTTGTGCGTGTGTGTGTATGCGTGTTTGCGTGTGTATGTGTGTGTATGTGTGTGTGTATGTATGTATGTGTTGTGTATGCGTGTGTGTGCGTGTGTGTGTTTATATTCCGTGTGTGTGTCTGTGTGTGTGTCTGAGTGTGTGTGTGGGTGTGTTGCATGTGTGCGTGTGTGTGTATGTGGTCCGTAGTGGTGTGTTTGTGGGTGCGTGTGTGAGTGCGTCTGTGTGAGGTTGCACTGTGTATAGATTGTGAGGTTTGTTTGTTCCTGTGCATGTGTGTCGATGGGGAGCAGCATGGAAGGGATGGTCATGTGCTGCGTGCAATGGGGAGCATCATGGGGCGCAGCATTCGATTCGTGGCCAGTGTGATCACCGCGCTCATATTCATATCACATGTCTAGAAGAACGGATTCGCGCCCCACTTTCAGCGTGGATGAAAAGATGACTCGGAGGACGACCCCTCTGTTCGGCTTGCGTGCGACGTGTACGTGCCGCAGACGTAGCGAACCTGCCTCCCCTTTGCGAACGAGCGATGGCGGGTCTGGAGGTTTCTCCCAGCCATGGATGACCCAAACCCCAAGAAAGGACAATGGAACACAGCAACTGCAGAAGCCTTTTCGAGAAGAAACAGAAAAGTGGTCGAGTAAAAGAAATATGAAAGCGGATTCAAAAGCAGACAACGAAACGGTCCGAAACATGTACAAGGTGAGGGGGGGGCGCACTACTATAGCGTTACATTTGATGCTTACTGCTGCCTCTGTCTGTCTGCCGAGAGCCCTGCTGGCAGTACCTAGAAGAGACGTAGAGCCCCCGCGATGGGCTCTATTTCCCTAAATTAGGTGGTCCTTGCTGTGGGGGTCACTGCCCCTCTAAATTGGTAAGGTGCTTGCAGGTGGGGGGTAAAACTACCCACTAAATTAGTGGGTGGTTGCTGTGTGGAGGGTAACTTAACTCCCACTAAATTAGTTGTTGTTCTGGTGGGGGGTACACCCTCTAAATTAGAGGTGGTTGCTGTGGGTTGTTCCACCCCTTAAAATCAGTGGGTGCTGCTGCTGGTGAGGGGTCACTTACCCTCTAAATTAGTGGGTGGCTTGCTGTGGGGGGTAAATACCCCCTAAATTAGTGGGTGGTTGCTGGTGTGGGTAACTACCCCCTAAATAGTGGGTGATGGCTGGTGAGGGTCACTGCCCCCTAAATTAGTGGGTGGTTTGCTGGTGGTGGGTAACTACCCCTAAATTAGTGGGTGCTTGCTGGTGGGGGGTAAACTGCCCCCTAAATTAAGTGGGTTGTTGCTAGTAGGGGGTCACTACCCCCTAAATTAGTTGGTGGTTGCTTGTGGAGGGACACTACCCACTAAATTAGTGGGTGCTTGCTGGTGAAGGGTCTCTACCCACTAAATTAGTTCGTGGTTTGCCTGGTAGGGTCACTGCTCACTAAATTATGGGTGGTTGCTGGTGAGGGTCCACTAACCCTAAATTAAGTTTTGGTTTTGTCTGGTGAAGTGGTCACTACCCTTAAAACTAGGGGTGAATTTGCTGGTGGGGGGGGGGTCACTACCCCGAAATTAGTAGGTTGTTCGCTTGTGGGCCGGTCACTACCCCCTAAATTAGTGGGTGGTTTTTCGTGGGGGTAACTAACGCCCCTAAATTTAGTAGGTGCTTCATGGTAGGGGGTAACTACCCCCTAAATTAATGGGTGGTTTGCTGGTGGGGGTAACTGGCACCCCTAAATTAGTGGTGGTGCTGGTGTAGGGTCCCTACCCACATAAATTAGCGATTTGCTGGGGGGGGTCACTTCCCCCTATATTAGTATGTTCTTGCTGGTGGGGAGTACAACCCCCAAAATTAGTGGGTGGTTTGTTGGGTGAGTGGCACTATCCTCTAAATTGTGTTTGGTTTGCTGATGAGGGTCACTACCACCCTAAATTAGTGGGGTGGTTTTTTGGTGGGGGTAACTACCCCCCCATATAAAATAAATTAGTGTTGCTTGCTAGTGGGGGTAACTACCCCCGAATTAGTGGGTTGTTTTTGGTGGGGGGTTAACTACCCCCTAATTAAGTGGGTGGTTGCTGGTGGAGGGTCACTAACCACTAAATTAGCGATGGTTGCTGGTGGGGGGTCACTACCCCCTAAATTAGTAGGTGCTTGCTGGTGGGGGGTAACTACCCCCTAAATTAGTGGGTGCTGGCTGGTGGGGGGTTACAACCCCCAAAATTAGTGGGTGGTTGTTGGTGGGGGTCACTACACTGTAAATTAGTGGGTGGTTGTTGGTGGGAGGTAACTACCCCCTAAATTAGTTGTCGGTTGCTGTTTAAGGGTCACTACCCCCTAAATTAGTGGGTGGTTGCCGGTTGGGGGTAACTACCCCCTAAATTAGTTGTTGGTTGCTGGCGGGGGGTAACTACCCACTACATTAGTTGTTGCTTCCTGGTGGGGGGTAACTACCCCCTAAATTAGTGGGTGCTGGCTGGTGGGGAGTAACTACCCCCTAAATTAGTGGGTGCTTGCTGGTGGGAGGTAACTACCCCCTGAATTAGTTGTCGGTTGCTGTTTAAGGGTCACTACCCCCTAAATTAGTGGGTGGTTGCCGGTTGGGGGTAATTACCCCCTAAATTAGTTGTTGGTTGCTGGTGGGGGGTAACTACCCACTAAATTAGTTGTTGGTTGCTGGTGGGGGGTCGCTACCCCCTAAATTAGTCGGTGCTTGCTGTTGGAGCGTCACTACCCACTAAATTAGTAGGTGGTTTTGGGGGGGGGGTCACTACCCCCTAAATTAGTGGGTGGTTGCTGGTGGGGGGTAACTACCCCCTAAATTAGTTGTTGTTTGCTGGTGGAGGGACTCTACCCCCTAAATTAGTGGGTGGTTGCTGGAAGGGGGTCACTACCTACTAAATTAGTTGTTGGTTACTGGTGAAGGGTCATTAACCACTAAATTAGTTGTTGGTTGCTGGTGTGGGGTCACTACCCCCTAAATTAGTGGGTGGTTGCTGGTGGAGGGTCACTACCCACTAAATTAGTTGTTGTTTCCTGGTGGGGGGTCACTACCCCCTAAATTAGTTGTTGCTTGCTGGTGGGGAGTAACTACCCCCTAAATTAGTGGGTGTTTTTTGGGGGGGGGGTCACTACCCCCTAAATTAGTGGGTGCTTGCTGGTGGGAGGTCACTACCCCCTAAATTAGTTGTCGGTTGCTGTTTAAGGGTCACTACCCCCTAAATTAGTGGGTGGTTGCCGGTTGGGGGTAACTACCCCCTAAATTAGTTGTTGGTTGCTAGTGAAGGGTAACTACCCCCTAAATTAGTTGTTGGTTGCTGGTGGGGGGTAACTACCCCCTAAATTAGTGGGTGCTTGTGGTGAAGGGTCACTACCCCCTAAATTAGTCGTTGGTCGCTGGTCGAGGTGCTCTGCCCACCAAATTGTCCGGCGATTTCATAACTACTAAATTTGTGGGTAGAATTTCATAACTACTTAATTTGGGGGTAGCTTATCGAACAACCTAGTTGGTTATCGAGGTGCCCGAACGTCGAAATGATCGAGGTTCGAGATAGTTGCGTTGGTGCACGAACGTCCGGATTGTGGAAGTTTGGGACTGTTTTGTTGGTGCTCGAACGTCCGGATTTTGGAAGTTTGGGACTGTTTAATTGGTGCTCGAACATCCGGATTGTGGACGTTTGGGACCGTTGAGTTGGTGCACGAACGTCCGGATTGTGGAAGTTCGGGACAGGATAGTTGGTGAACGAACGTGAAGATTGTGGAAGTTCGGGACTGTCGTGTAGGTGCACGAACGTCCGGATTGTGGAAGTTCGGGACTGTCGAGTCGGTGCACGAACGTCCGGATTGTGGAAGTTCGGGACTGTCGAGTCGGTGCACGAACGTGAAGATGAAGATTGTGGAAGTTCGGGACTGTCGAGTACGTGCACGAACGTCCGGATTGTGGAAGTTTAGGACAGTTGAGTTGGTGCACGAACGTCCAGATTGTGGAAGTTTGGGACAGATAACTAGATAAGTAGGAGCACGAACGTCCACATAGTGGAAAGTTTGGGACGGTCGAGGGGGGGGCACGAACGTCCAGATTATGGTAGTTTGGGACAGTTGAGTTGGTGCACGAACGTCCGGATTGTGGAAGTTTGGGACGGCGAGGTGGGGCACGAACGTCCAGATTACGGTAGTTCGGGACAGTTGAGTTGGTGCGCGAACGTCCGGATTGTGGAAGTTTGTGACCGTTGAGTTGGTGCAGGAACGTCCAGAGTGGAAGATTGGGACAGTTGAGTAGGTGCACGAACGTCCGGATTGTGGAAGATTGGGACGGTCGAGGTGGGGCACGAACGTCCATATTACGGTAGTTCGGGACAGTTGAGTTGGTGCGCGAACGTCCGGATTGTGGAAGTTTGTGACCGTTGAGTTGGTGCAGGAACGTCCAGAGTGGAAGATTGGGACAGTTGAGTAGGTGCACGAACGTCCGGATTGTGGAAGATTGGGACGGTCGAGGTGGGGCACGAACGTCCATATTACGGTAGTTTGGGACAGTTGAGTTGGTGCGCGAACGTCCGGATTGTAGAAGTTCATGACCGTTGAGTTGGTGCAGGAACGTCCAGATAGTGGAAGTTTGGGACAGTTGAGTAGGTGCACGAACGTCCGGATTGTGGAAGATTGGGACGGTTTCGAGGGGGCTAGAACGTCCGGATTGTGCAAGTTTGGGCCCGTTGAGCTGGCGCAGGAACGTCCGAAATGTGGAAGTTTAGGAACGGTGTATTAGGTGCGCGAACGTTCAGATTGTGGTAGTTTGGGGGCCGTTGAGCAGGTGCTCGAACGTCCAGATTGTGGAAGTTCCAGTTCTGGACCAACGTATCGGATTCGCGACGAACCTCCACGTATCGGACGTCGCGCGAGTTCGCAGCCTTAGCGAACGTCCACAATACGGAAGGTTTGAACCTCCACATTACGGAAGTTCTTATCTGGTGACCTAGCTGGCCTGTGGGTAATCCGGGTGTGAAGCTTGTCGGGCTTCAGTCTTGGGTGTGCGGTTCGGAGGGAGAGGTGAGGGAGTGTTGACAACAAAGGGGGAACCAAAGGGGTCCTGTTGGTCTGTAATTGTGGAGGTAGGTAGCAGGAAGTAGGGAATGGGTGACGGAATCAGATGGTAGGAGGGGGGGGGGGGGGGGGGGGGGGGGGTCGTCGAGGGTGTGCAGGGTTGATTCTCCGTGGCACAAGCAATCTTTAGGGGATTGCGCAACGCTGTGTGTGATCTGATGAGTGTACAACTCACGTCGAAGATCTACTCAGACTCCTGGACTGCGTCTACGTTTCGTCTGTGACGGATGGTAGAGACAACGGGAGAGTTGTGTGGGCAGTAGGCGAGGCAGCGCAGGTTAGATTTCTCACGTGAATACGTAGACAATCCAGGGCCAAAAGCAGTACTCAAGCCGTCGAGCTAGTCAGAGGGAAAACTGTCACCTTGTGCAGGGCTGAAGATCCACTTGGCACGGGCGCAGGGGCGCTGTCTGCGGGTAGCGGTCGGGCCGATAACCTTTCAATCGATAGAGTAGTTACACAGTGAAGACTGAAGAGCAGATAGCTTATCATCGCAACTCGTGCGGCTATATAGAAAAGGAAGTCTCCAGGAAGATTCTGAAGACACGTGCAGGCCATACCTAGCCTATGGCCTGGCGGCAGGCAACCCGGGTCCTGGAGCCACAGGACCACACGTGCGCTATGCCAACTCAGTGTCCGACGCAACGGACAATAACAGGAATTGCGGGCGGTCGGACGCGGACGCGGACGGTAAAATACAGGGGGCCCTGGTAAAATATAAGCCCTGGCGGGTCCCCTGCCCCGGAGGTCGGCCCAGGGGGTGGTGTAATGTTCGTCAAGCAGCAGTGGCAGCCTCCTTGGTGAAAGATGCACAAGCAGGTGGTCAATTATCCGTACAATTTAATATTTGGGGGGTCAAGAATCAATATGGCATGGCATGGCATTATAATTCAACTTGGTGGCCTGTACGGCTAATGAACTTAATAGCTCACTGACTCCCCGAAGTTCAATGGAGGCAGGTGCAGCAACTCCCGAGGCTACAGTTGCTACTGCGCAACCTGGAGGTACAAGTGCGAAACAGCAGATTTCCTTGTCAAGCACATTGCGCTGATGCAATGAGCTGCGAGAAACACGGAGCATACTAAGCAGAAAGGCAGTTTGAAGACTTATCTGGGTTCTGCCTAGCTGATTAGAGTAGCTTCCCAGCTGGCACTACAGAGCACTACATAACTTGAAGTGGAAGCTAGGGAAGTGATAGGTTGGGGACACAAGGTCACCATATACACGCCCTAGCTGGCATGAGGCTTCCCTGGCGCACACACACACTGCACCCAGGTGTGTGCTTGGGAACTAGAACCAATGGGCCACATGGAAGCACATGGAAGTTGAACCTTGGTCCCTGATAGGGCGGCAACAGTTAGGATTGGAACATTGGGGATGTGGTAGGATCGGAACATTTCATATTTGGTATTTCAGTCTATGGGTAGCCGAACAAGTCCTATTCCAGCTCACTGTCCCCCCCCCCCATCCCCCATTCAGTGAGCATGTCCTCATCTCATCAGTGCAAGTGCCTCTTCAAACTTTATCTCTTGGCACTACTATCCTTCTGTATCAGTCATTATATTTTACCAGCAGCATCCACCTGAGCCCCATCTTTCCTACATGTACCTCCCTTCCTGGTCACTCCAACCATGTGAGAGGTGCATGTAGGAGAGCTTGGCTGTCTAAGTTGTTTCTCCTATGTCTGTTGCTCAGTTAGTAGTTACTACCCCATGCAGTCAGTCTGGGCCTGATTTTTCAGCCACAGCATCAGCCTTTGGGGCATGAGCCTCAACATCAGTCAGAGCAGGGGCCTGAGTAGTTGCGTCCCGCCCCACAAACATGTTTGGTACCGGTAGTTCATGGCTAAGATGATAGCACTGTTTCTTTGGGGGGCTCTGCATGGCAACTTCCAGCCAGATCCTGTAGCCACCCACACGGTCAAGGCCAAAGCTATCAGCTGCAACGGAATGCCCGCCATGTCAACATTCCCATGCACTATCTAGCTTTGGGGGTTGGGCCAAGGATGGGTAAAGGGAGCTGCCTAGAAGCTGTAAGACGTAGCAAAAAACAGTAAACAGTGGATGGTAATCCTCACTACAGTCTGGAAGTAGGGAACTATGATTGGACTGGATGGTTATATGGCTTTAAAGCCAACTCTGGGCAGCTCACAGTATTGTGTCTTCCAATTCCAAGTCCCACCTCTGGGTCTGGGTCAGTTTGGCAGTAGGGAAATAGGACTGGATTGTTACATGATTTTTAAGCCAACTCTATCTGGGCAGCTTACAGTATTGAGTCTTCCAATTCCAAGTCCCTCCTCTGGGTCTGAGCATACAGTATTGAGTCTTCCAATTCCAAGTCCCTCCTCTGGTTATTAAGCCAACTCTGGGCAGCTTATGCATGGTTTCTTAGCCACGGATACCGGTGTGAGACCGTGTGCGCGTGAGACGTGCGCAGCCAGGTCAGCATCAGAGGGTGCCGACAGCGACCGGGGGCGGGGGAGGGGGGGGGTGCCGACCCCCTGCCAGGCCAGGCTGGGCAGCTGTCTGGTCAGCATCCTGCTTTGTACCGTCCCGAGTGTACCTTTCAAACGTTGCGGTAACAGCTTACGTGCGCGGAGGGTGCCCAGCTGAACTTGACCAAGCTTGACTCTAGTCCCAAAACACCGAAGCCCGCGCTTTTGCATCTTTCATTGTAGCAGGTATAATGCTTGCTTTTCGGGCAGTCTCGGCCAAGGCCGGTCCAGCCCAACAGTGGCTGCTCCACCTGCTGGTGCTGCTCGTCGTCGAGGGGCCATATTACGCGAGGTAAGCAGCGTGCAGAATAACGAGTGTATCATCGTATTGCTTCACTTCGAATATTTTCGTTTTGACATGGAGTGGGCAGCCTTATTTTGCATACGACAGATGTAGCAGTCAACTTTATTTGGTTGTGATGCTCCGAAGTCCCCCTTGACTCCATCAAGCTTTTGGCACACATGGAGTCCAATAGGGCACCAGGATCATGTGACCCTCCTCCTCCTCCTTCTCATCATCATCATCATCATCATCATCATCATCATCATCATCACCATCATCATCACCATCATCATCATCATCATCACCATCATCATCATCATCACCATCACCATCATCACCATCATCATCTTCGCATGCCTATGTGTACATCCGGTTGTGCTTGCACCTCCTCTTTTCTGCAAGGAGCATCACAAACAAAACACATTGCCCGTGCCATCTATCAACGGTAAAGTTTCCTCGCAATTGTTGTGCCGATTGCACAAAACACGGCGGCAGGTTTCACAGATTTATAAATGAGGTTTATGGATAATTCCCCTCGGAAATGGACTGCTGAACAACGCAAAACATGCGTGCAAGTTTTACAGATGTACAAGCAAGGTCTACTGAAAAAACCCTTGGAATGGACTACTGAAGTATACAAGTACATGCATGCGTGTTCAACAGATTTTTAAACGAGGTGCTCATGAGTTCCCTTCAAGGGAACTCATAAGCATTCAAGCCGGCGGCTTGAAAGTGGACTGCTGAACTAGACAAACACATGGATCCAGGTGTCACACATTCGCTTAAGAGGTCCACTAAAAAAATCCGTTGGGAATGGAATACTAAAGTATACAAACACATGCATGCAGGTTTAACAGATTTGTGAACAAGGTGCATATACATTCCCTTGGGAATGGACTGCTGAACTACACAAACACATGCATCAAGGTGTCACACATTTGCTTACAAGGTCCACTAAAAAAATCCGTTGGGAATGGAGTACAGAAGTACACAAACACATGCTTGCAAGTTTAACAGATTTGTGAACAAAGTGCTTAAACATTCCCTTGGGAATGGACTGCTGAACTACATAAGCACATGCATCCAGGTGTCACATTTGCAGGGACCGGCATATCATATGACGTTGACCAAAGCCGAGTATGATATCATATGATATCATACAAACTGCATCATATGATATTGTATATAAATGGTAACTTCAGCCAAGTCAGACTGCCGGCATCATATGATAGCATGATATGATATTGCTGTTCCCTACCCATTTGCATACGAGGTCTACTTCAAAATTCCCTTGGAAATGGATTACTGTAGTACACTAACACATGCATGCATGTTCAACAGATTTTTTAACAAGGCATATATGCCTTTCCTTGGAAATGGGCTGCTGAACTAGACTAACACATGCACCCGGGTGTCACACATGTGCATACGAGATATAGCACACAAAAATTCCTTTGAAATGGACTGCTGAAGTACACAAACACATACATGCAGGTTCCACATATTTGCGAACGAGGCTTTTATACGTTCGCTTGTAAATGGACTTTTGAAAAAGGCAAACACATGCACACAAGTTTCACAGATTTGTATACAAGGTCTAGTGGAAAATTTCCCTCGGAAACAGACTACTGAAGTACACAAACACTTGCATGCAGGTTTCAAAGGTTTGTAAACGAGGCGTTTATACGTTCCCTTGTAAATTGACTTTTGAACTAGACAAACACATGCACGCAAGTTTCATAGATTTGTAAACAAGGTCTACTGAAAATTTATCTAGGAAATAGACTACTGAAGTACACAAACACATGCATGCAGGTTTCAAAGATTTGTAAACGAGGCGCTTATAAAAGAAGCAGCATGGGAATCTTTGTTCAATTCATCCTCAGCACTTCCATGGCCCAAAGTCTTGATCACTTGCCCCCTGGGGGGCTTTGGACAGGAGCATGGAGCAGAGATTCCCATGCAAGCACAAAACACGAGTTTCATCACCTCCCCAGGAGCTAACAGCACCCTGTGGTACAGCAGCAGTTCAGCCGTATCGCCTGACGGTGTGTCCCTAGCCCTCTTTTCAGCAGCTTCTGAGAAACTGGAGAGCACTGGTGAAGCTGGGGAATTCTGTATCTGGAGCCAGGCTGGCGATGAATGCTGGACCAGCACAACTGCATCAGAAGAGGGTTGTGGGGACACTGAGGCTGATGGAGGGGAGGTTGTAGAGGCATGCGAGGGGGTCCTTGCCCAAGGCAGTGAAAGCAGCAGACCCAGTGAGGGGGGCCATGCCCGAGACAGTGAAAGGAGCAGGCCCAGTGAGGGGGGCCACACCCAAGGCAGTGAAAGCAGCAGGCCCAGTGAGGGGGGCCACGCCCAAGGCAGTGAAAGCAGCAGTGGGGGGCAAGGGGACTTTATTGAAGGCGCGAAGGTGGCTTTGCAAGATTGCAGTCAGAGAGATGGCAGTGAGGTCTGTGAAGGAGTCGTGGAAAGCAAGGAGGGTTACAGCCTAGCAATTGTTGGTGTAGTGGTGGTCGCTGAAGACAATGTGAGGTGTCCTAAGCAGGTAGGCCTATTTAACTACGGGACAAGATCTTCATGGATCAATAGGTTGTCTATGGGGGGTAGTATGTGAGGCGCACAGCCTAACGGTGTCCCAGTGTGGATGGGGCATGGAAGACAATGTGGGTGAAGTGGGGGGGGAAGCTCCAGATGGAGTAGAATGGAGGGGGCCTGTTTAGAGCTTACAGGAATATGACTTAATCTCCGACGGCTCAATTTACCCACCACTCAATCCACCCCTTAATCCCCCCCTCCCTCCCCCCTCCCTCCTTGCCCCCCCAATCCTCGCCCTCTCTCCCCGATTCTCCTCCTCCCTCAATACCACCCTTCCATCCCCACCTCCAATCCCCACCTCCCTCCTCTCTCCTCCCCGCAATCCCCCCTCCCCTCCCCCTCACCCTCTACCTCCCACCCCTCCCTTCCTCCATCCCTCCCTCCCCTTCCTTCCCTCCCTCCCTTCTCCCTCCCTCCCTCCCTCCCTCCCTCCCTCCCTCCCCTCCCTCCCCTCCCTCCCTCAATCCACCCCTTCAATCCACCCCTCCCTCCCTCCCTCCCTCCCTCCCTCGCCTCCCGCCCTCCCTTCCCTCCCTCCCACCTCCCCACCCTCCCACCCTCCCTCCCTAATCCACCCTTCAAGCCACCTCCAATTCACTCCTCCCTCCACCCCTCAATCCACCCTCCCTCCATCCCTCCCTCCCTGCCTCAACCCATCATTCCATGCTGCCTCTAGGTTTGCCCCAGCCTACCACTTCAAGCTCCCACCCAGCAGCGTCCTGCACCACCTTGGCGACACCATGTCAGCCTCCTTGCTGGCATATTTTGAGTCCTTGCAACAACAAAGTTCCAAGCAGCTAGAATTCATCTGGTACCACTGCATCCGACTGAGGAGCTCCCTCCACCCTCTCTGGGCGCAGTTTGACTCCTACAAAAAATCCACTGACCGTGGCCCAGTGCTCGTCAAGGCCATAGCTGTCTCCCTGGCGGTCACTGCCACGGTGCTGGTGGGCATTGCAGTGCTGCGCTTGGCGGTGGAGGCAGTACAGTCGCTTGCCAGGCTGGCATGGTACAGGGGGTCCAATGCACCCAACCAGGAGGAGGAGCCCCGCATCTTGACCCCATGGGACTTTCCAACAGAAACAGTGAGCCTCATCTCTCGAGGAGTGTCGCCAATTGTGAGGGCACTAACCCCCATCGGCCGTCCAACAGATACACTGAACTTTGTGTCTCGGGGAGTGTCGCCTATTGTGAGGGCTCTAAGTCCCTTTGCCCGCTCCCCCATGCATACCCCTGGTGCGTCCTGGGGAAGAACTTGAACTTGAACTTGGTTACATTGCTTCAGCCAGCAATTTGGCTGCTCGCCGTCTTCAGCAGTAAAAACAAATCCTGGTCCTGGGGAAGGGAGCCCCTAGTTAAGTTTAGGGGGGTCAGAGTTGTGTGGTCTAGACTGTGAGACAAAGGTTTATAGTTCAGGTTTTTGGTGTAACTGTGGGCTAACTCAAATGTGGGCTAACTTCCCCACCTCTCTTTCTTTTTGGGGCTATGCATGGCAGCTTCCATCCAGCTCCATTCCCCATCCGCTGGGGTCAACCCAAAGCTGTTAGCTGCATTAGAAAGCCCATCATGTCAGCTTCAAGCCGCACTAGCTCGCTTCATGTTTGGCTCGAGGACGGGGGAAAGGAGCTGTCTAGAAGCTGCTACACATGAAGCTGCTACACACAGCCCCCCCCCCCCCCCCCCCCCCCCCCCCCCCACCACCACACCACACCACACCACACCACACCCACACACCCACACACCCACACACCCACACACCCACACACACCACTTAAAAACTCTGATCCACACTACCCCTGACGCAGGCTGCACCCCAGACATCACCCCATCATGCTTTGGGAGTGAGATAGAAATGTCAGCCCTAGCTGTCTCCTCGCCCGTCATGACACCCACCCTGGACGGGTCGCAGGTCACTGGATTCGGCAGTGAGGTAGAAGTGTCAGCAGTACAAGCGGTTCATCCCAACACATCTACTCCCATCAACTGGCACAATCCTATGTGGGCCCAGGCCGAAGGGGTGGAGCCTGATCAGGACGCAGAGCCCGATCAGGACGCGGACCCTGATCAGGATGTAGATCCTAATCAGGATGCAGGGTTGGCGTCCAGCCTGGGCACACCCCTCTCTAGCTTGGTCAGTAGTGCCCAAAAAGCCGCCCAGCAAGCACACAAGGCCATCACCAGTACAGGCGTGACAGCATCACGGGCAGGTGTGAATTTAAATTTGAATTTGAAAAGGCCGCCCAGCAGGCACACAAGGCCATCACCAGTACAGGCATGACAGCATCACGGGCAGGTGGGAATTTGAATTTTAAAAGGCTGCCCAGGAGGCACACAAGGCCATCACCAGTACAGGCGTGACAGCATCACAGGCAGGTGAGGATTTGAATTTGAATTTGAAAAGGCCGCCCAGCAGGCACACAAGGCCATCACCAATACAGGCGTGACAGCATCACGGGCAGGTGTGAATTTAAATTTGAATTTGAAAAGGCCGCCCAGCAGGCACACTAGGCAATCACTAGCGCAGGCGTGTCAGCATCAGGGCAGGTGAGGGTTTGAATTTGAATTTGAAATTGGTTATGTGGCTTCATGTGAACTTGAACTTGAACTTAGTTACATGGCTTCATGTGAACTTGGTTGCATGACTTCATGTGAACTTGAACTTTAAGGCTGCTTGCGTCTTCGTCAATGTGTGTGTGTGTGTTTGTGTGGTGTGGTGTGGTGTGGTTGCGAGATAGCTTGGCTGAATCACCACTATATATTTTTGGGGCTACGGGTAGCAGCTTCTAGGCTTCCCTGTCCTTGGGCCAAACCTGAAGCTAGCTAGTGCGTTTGAAGGCTGACATGAAAGGCATTCCAATGCAGCTGCAAGCTTTGGGTTTTACACAGTGGCTGGCTATTGGAGCTGGCGGGAAGCTGCCATGAGTAGCCCCCAAAAGAAACAGCGTGGAACACCCTGCGAATTCAACTCAGGGATATCTGAGATAGTTGTCACAGTCCAGGGGTAGACCAAATAGGCTAAAAGAAAAAGCCCAACCATGACAGGAGGGGCTCCGCCAAAAATCGCTGGTGAGCTGAATCCTAAACAATTGTTTGACCAACGGGGGCCCTGAGTTCATGCTACTGTGAAAAATTGATTCGATACTGCTTTAATTCAGGAATATCTGCAACAAAATAAATATACACTGGTATATGCTACGCCGTATTACAAGGCGTGAGGTTGACGGGGCCACCCCGTTTGCTTGCAGTGGGGCCGATCACCAATGGATATCCGCAACAAACTGCTAAAGCAATTTTTGAAGCCATTCTCTACAGATGAATGAAAACTTGTATATTAAACAAAAAATTCGAAAAGGATAACAGCGAATCACATATCCTCAGGGACCGGCATATTATCGGATGTTGGCCAAAGGCGAGTTTGATATTTTACACACTGCATCATATGATATTGTATATAAATGGTAACTTTAGCCTAGTCAGGCTGCCGGCATCATATGATATCATATCGCCGTTCCCTACACATCTGAAAGATATTTGGTAATAGCAAGATAGTCGATTTTTGATTTAATTCGCTGTTTACAATTTCCAAGTGGGTTCCAGGGATTAATCTTTTGCTCAAGAAGCCTCGCCTCACCTTACCCTGTCCCTCCCCACAGGGATTTTTATTTCCGCTATATATAGCGATAGCTAGTTTTGACCCCGTTTTAGCAAAATTGTCGCTATAAAAAGACCCCCCCCCCTAAATGGCCCTAAAAGGATACAGAAAGCAATGGAAAGCACTAAAATGCTGTCCCTGGAGGAGGCCTAGAACCATAAAGCTAGGGAAAATCCACTTTCAGATTTGAAAAACAAATCACTGCCTCCCCTCCCATCTACTCAAGAAGCCTACCCTCACCTCCTCACCTTACCCTCACCCTCCCCTCCCATCTCACACCTGACTCCTCAAATACCTAATCCAACAGTCGCATGATCTCTCTCTCTCTCTCTCTCTCTCTCTCTCTCTCTCTCTCTCTCTCTTTCTCTCTCTCTCTCTCTCTTTCTCTCTCTGGTAAAGGTGTTACACAATTGTATTTCGGTCCAGCCGCACAGTAAGCACAAACATCTTCATTCAGAACCAAAGAAACACAGTAAGAACTAAGAAAGCCAGCCAGAAACCAACATTATAAATCTAATACAGTAAGCCATCTAATTAGGTACTTGCCCTTGCACCACATAGTATCTGCTATGCTCTCTCACTTTCCTCTCTCCCCTCCTCTCCCCTCCCCCACCTGCCTCCTCAAACACCCATCCCACACCAAATCCAACAGTCGCACGGCGAGTTCTTCCCCCCACCCCCCTACTTTCTCCCCTCTCCTCTCCTTCACCCCCCTCCTCCAACCCCACCTGCCTCCTCAAACACCCATCCCGCACCAAATCCAACAGTCGCACGGCGAGTTCTTCCCCCCCCCCCCACACACACCTTCCTTCCTCCCCTCCCCTTCTTGCCCACCGCTCCCCCTCCTCCCCCCTCCTCCCCCTCCCCCCATGACTCCTCAAACACCCATCCCACACCAAATCCAACAGTCGCACGGAGAGTGCGCATGATGATGGATGCCATGGACATTCAAATAGCAGAGGGGGAGCCTAAACAGGCTCGGGTGCGCAAGCAGGATAACCGGCAGCAGGAGACGCAAGCAGTGCGACGTTCCAGTCGTCGGTCTGCCACTCCAGAAGGACCCCGCGCTGATGCAAAGTCATCCGAGGTTGAGCATCTACCAGTAGTGGCACTACGTCGAACTCCGCCTAGGAGGGCCAAGATGGTGGGTGACAGTGTGTGTGGGGGGTGGGGGGGTGATAGTGTGTGGGGGGGGCAGGTGATAGTGGGTGAGGATGAGGATGAGAGAGGATAAGGGCGCAACACAAGGACCCCTTGCTGATGGAAAGTCAACTGATGTGGAGCATCCACCCGTATTGGCACTACGTCGAACTCCGCCCAAGACGGCACAGATGGTGGGTGACAGTGTGGGTGGGTGGGGGGGTGATAGTGGGTGGGGGGGGGCAGGTGATAGTGGGTGGGGGGGGCAGGTGATAGTGGGTGAGGGTGAGGATGAGAGAGGATAAGGGCGCAACAGAAGGACCCCGTGCTGAGGCAAAGTCAACTGATGTGGAGCATCCACCCGTATTGGCACTACGTCAAACTCCGCCCAAGACGGCACAGATGGTGGGTGACTGTGTGTGGGGTAGGGGAGGTGATAGAAGGTGGGGGGGGGAGGTGGTAGTGGCTGGGGGTGAGGATGAGAGAGGATGGGGGCGCACCAGAAGGACCCCGGTCATAGGTGAAATCGTCTGATGTTGAGCATCTACCTGTAGTGGCACAACATCGAACTCCGCCCAGGACGGCAAAGATGGTGTGTGACAGTGTGTGTGGGTGGGGTGTGTGTGTGGGGGGGAGTTGATAGTGGGTGGGAGTGAGGATGAGAGAGGATGGGGGCGCACCAGAAGGACCCCGGTCATTGGTGAAATTATCTGATGTTGAGCATCTACCAGTCGTGGCACAGTGTCGAACTCCGCCCAGGAGGGCCCAGATGGTGGGTGGGGGTGGGGGAGGTGATAGAGAGGGTGGGGTGAAGGAGGAATTTCAGGTGGAGGAATTGCAGATAACATATTCAAGTCAATGGTGTATTTCGCTTTGTAAAAAGAAGTCTAGTTCTTCACCATCTTACTAGCTTTGTTCTGTGCTGATAAGCCAAAGGTGATAGCAACAAAGTGATAAAAAGTGATAGCAGGGTTGGTGCTGAATTGGAGATTACTTATTCAAGTCGATATTATGTTTTGCTTTGTATGAAGAAGTATAGTTCTTCACTATTAGACGTTCTTTGTTCTGTGCTGATAAATCAAAGGTGATAGCAACAAGTTCTATGCAGCGTTGCCTGCGACGGTAAAAATTGGCGGAGAGTGATCGCGAGGGAGCGACAGGTGGCAACGGAAGTGAGGTGGTTACGCGACTGTTGGGTGACGTGTCGGGCTTCAAGTTTTTTTTTCTTTTTTCGGTCGGACGGACAAATGGGTGACCCTGGGGGCTCCCGCCCCCTTGAAGAGGGGACTCCGCCAAAAAACGAAGGTGATTGCAAATGTGATAACGGGGTTGGTGCTGGCCCGCAATTTAGTTGTGTAACAACGTTCACCAGTGGGTGGGGTTGGAGGACTCTTCTCATTTCGCACTGGATTGTGCTTTCCAAACTTTGGCAATTCTGTTGCTGACACCTAGCATTTCTCAGTATGCACTGGATTGTGCTCCCTAAACTTTGACTGCTGGTTTTCTGTTGTAGTAGGTGTCGGCCCCCGAGCAAGGGCCGTCCACACCCTTTCCTTATTCTGTTGTTGCCACCTACCACTTCTCATTTCGCACTCGATAGTGCTTCCTAAACTTCAGCTTTTCTGTTGTTGCCACCTACCATTTCTTATGTTTCCCTTCATTGTGCCCCCCTAAACTTTGACCTGTCTGTTGTTGCTACCTGCCATTTCTCGTTTTGCATGTCTGTTTTTGTGAGTACTCGTTGACCCCCAATCAAGAGCCGTCCACACCCTTTGTCTAATCTGTTGTTGCAACCTACCACTTTTCATTTCGCGCTTGATTGTTCTTCCTAAACTTCAGCTATTCTGTTGTTGCCACCTACCATTTCTTATGTTTCCCTTGATTGAGCTCCCTAAACTTCGGCTATTCTGTTGTTGCAACATACCATTTCTCGTTTTGCATGTCTCTGTTTTCGTGAGAAGGTGCCTGCCCCCAAGCAAGAGCCGTCCACACCATTTGTCTATTCTGTTGTTGCAACCTACCACTCTTCATTTCACACTTGATTGTCCTTCCTAAACTTCAGCTTTTCTATTGTTTCCACCTGCCAATTCCTATGTTTCCCTTGATTGTGCTCCCTAAATTTTGGCTATTCTGTTGTTGCAACCTACCATTTCTCGTTTTACATTTCTCTGTATTTGTGAGTGCGCGTTGACCCCCAAGCAAGAGCCGTCCACACCCTTTGTCTATTCTGTTGTTGCAACCAACCACTTTTCATTTCGCACTGGATTGTGCTCCCTAAATTTCAGCTATTCTGTTGTTGCCACCTACCATTTCTTATGTTTCCCTTCATTGTGCCCCCTAAATTTTGGCTATTCTGTTGTTGCAACCTATCATTCTCATTTTGCATTTCTCTGTTTTCGTGAGTAGGATTCAACCCCCGAGCAAGAACTGCCCCCACCCTTTTGGGAGCTTCAGCCCCCTAGTGAGCCAGTGGAAATAGCACCAAGCAACTATGACCAGTTTGTCACTCGGAGGTGCGGTTTGATGAGTACAGTGGTGTGTGTGTGGTGATGGTGGGGGTAACGAGTACAGTGGACTGGGTGGGTGGGGGGGAGGGAAGGAAGTGTGGGTGGAGGAGAGGGAGAGGGAGGGTGATGAGTACAGTGGAGTGTGGGGGTGGGGGGAGGGTGATGAGTACAGTGGAGTGTGGGGGGTGAGAGGGAGGGGGGGGGGGGGGGGGGGGGGGGGGGGGGGGGGTAGCTCTTGCTCTCAACCCGAACCAGACCGTGTGTCCAAACCAATCCCCGTGAACAAGACCCAAACCAAGTTCAAACCAATCTAAATGAACAAGAACCAACAGAAACCAAACCGAACAACTAAAGCCAACCCTGGTGTTGCTTTCTACAGGTCTGCCCGCAATCGTGCACAATAATAAGGACCTTAGTAGACCACAGATTCCCTGAGAACTGTCCCCTCTCTCTCTCTCTCTCTCTGGAGTGGTTAGCGACACAAAGGCGTGCGCTACACAAGGCACACTTTACACAGAGGCGCGGCTGCGGTCCAATAGATGTTTCAGTGACCCCAGATCCCCGGAGAACTGTACTCTCTCTCTGGAGTGGTTGGATAGGTGGGTCGACACAAGGCACAAGACAAGACAGCAACACAAAGGCACAAGACACACTTTACACAAAGCCCTACTGTGGTCCAATAGAGATCGTATTCACCTAATACCCCCAGAGCGCTGTCCTCCCAGGCCCAGGCCTAGGCCCCCCCCAGCCCCCCAATCATTTACCACATACCCCCAGAGCACTGTCCTCCCAGGCCTAGGCCCCCCCCAGCCCCCAAATCATTTACCACATACCCCCAGAGCGCTGTCTTCCCAGGTCCAGGCCTAGGCCCCCCCCCCCCAGCTCCCCCATCATTTACCACATATCCCCAGAGCTCTGTCTTCCCAAGCCCATGCCTAGGCCCCCCCCCAGCTCCCCCATCATTTACCACATACCTCTAGAGCACTGTCCTCTCCCTGCAGAGTTGTTAGCTACACAAAGGCGCACACTGCACAAGGCACACTCTATGCAAAGGCATAAGGCACTACACAAGGTACAAGGCACACATTACACAAAGGCGCTGCTGTGGTCCAATAGAGATCTCATTTACCTCATACCCCCAGAGCGCTGTCCTCTCTCTCTGGAGTGGTTAGCGACACAAAGACACACTCTACACAAGGCACACTTTACACAGACGCTTATGTGGTCCAAGCTGTGGTCCAATGGATTTCGCACTACCACATACACCCAGGAGCACTTTTTTTATCTGGAGTGGTTAGCGACACAAAGCCGCACACTGCACAAGGCAGAAGGCTAACTTTACACAAAGGCACTGCTGTGGTCCAATAGATTTCTCATTTACCACATACCCCAAGGAGCACTGCTCTCTATCTGGAGTGGTTAGCGACACAATTGTGATGATTGGTCCCAGCAGAGGTCCTTTAGTTGTTCCGTTGATCATTGGATCAAATTGAACCAACACGGCGAGCTCTAGGGTCTGGGGGTTGATAAGCCCTGAGCCCTAGCCACATTTATAATTGACATGTTTGCTGTTGCTGTTCCTGTTGCATGAACTGAATCCTCGGTGCCGCTGGCTTCATTGATCATTGGAGCAAGTTGAACAAGGGCGCATGAGCTCTGAGATGCTTAGCAGGAATTGTGCAGTAAGGGAGAAAAAACAAGACCACCATCTGCCCACAAATTGTTCTGAAAGAGTGCCCCTCAATGATAGGCAGCCGGGTTGTTCAGGACGCTGCGCCCTCCGTCGCATGATCAGAGTTGTTCTGAAGTTCTGGCTCAAGGTCAGTGCTTCAATGCCCTTTTCATCATTGGATCAAGTTGAGCGAGGGCGCTTGAGCTGGGTTGTTCAGGACGCTGCTTCCTCCGTCGCAGCGTTGAAGAACAGCTATTTTACCGGCGCAGATTTTGGAGGATCCGTTGCGTCACAAATAATAAATTGCAGATCTTGAATCTGGGTGCCAGGGTTGTTCAGGACGCTGCGTCCTCCGTTGCAAACGCAACGTCGAAGAGTCCGTAGCATCGCAGGACGCAACGTGGGGAGGATCCGTTGACCAGAAGGAAGGGTGTAAAATTGGTTGCGTCTCGGGCAGCAGAGCTGAGGGTCCTCCTGGCGTGCCCTGCGCATGAGCTCTGCAGCCTCAGCTACTCGATCTTGGTTACATGGCTCCAGCCAGCATTTGGCTGCTCGCCGCCTTCGGCAGTACACATAATTCCAGGGTTTCTTCTGCACCACCACTACAACGCCTCTTCTTCCACGTCTACATGGATGTGTGTGCTGTTGCATGCCCCAGCTTACCACAGATCCCTGGAGCACTGTCCTCTCTCCCTGGCGTGTTAAGCAACACAAATGCGCTTCTGCACAATGCACACTTCATACAAAGCACATACGTAGGGAACGGCAATATGATGTCATATGATGCCAGCAGTCATTGATCATTACAGGAAGTTGAAGCAGGATACATGAGCTCTGCAGCCACCCCTGCAATGGGCAAGTTGCCTGTCCTACCTCACCACAGATCCCCAAATCCCAGTCCTCTCTGTCTGGAGTGGTTAGCGGCACAAAGGCGCACTCTACACCCGGCACACTTTACACAAAGGCTCTGCTGTGGTCCTATATATTCCATTGGTCATGAGAGGAAGTATAAGCAGGACTCATGAGCTCTGCAGCCACCCCAGCAATGGATATGTTGGCTGTTGCCTGTCCTACCTTACCAAAGATCCCCAGAGCCCTGTCCTCTCTGTCTGGAGTGGTAAGGGACACAAAGGCGCACTCTACACCCGGCACACTTTACACGAAGGCTCTGTTGTGGTCCTATATATATTTCATTGATCATTAGAGGAAGTTGAACCAGGGTGCATGAGCTCTGCATCCACCCCTGCAATGGACATGCTGGCTGCTGCATGTCCTACCTCACCACATATCCCTGGATCCCTGTCCTCTTTGTCTGGAGCGGATAACGGCACAAAGGCCTTCTCTACACCCGGCACACTTTATACAAAGGCTCTGCTGTGGTCCTATATATATTTCATTGATCATTAGAGGAAGTTGAACCAGTATGCATGAGCTCTGCAGCCACCCCTGCAATGGACATGCTGGCTGCTGCATGTCCTACCTCACCACAGATCCCCGGAGCTCAGTCCTCTCCGTCTGGAGTGGTTAGCGGCACAAAGGCCCACACTACACCTGGCAGACTTTACGCAAAGGCTCTGCTGTGGTCCTATATTTATTTAATTTATCATTACAGCAAGTTGAACCAGGACTCATGAGCTCTGCAGCCGCACCTACCAAGAAGAATTGTGACAAGGGGTAAAGTAATGATAACGCCTGGTATGGCGTGGTATTGAGGGAGCCCCGTCTTAGGGCGGTAAAAACGGACAGCTACTTTACCTGGAAAGAGCTACCATGGCGGTTGACAGCGACCACGGACACTAAAGCGCTCCCGTGGCAAGGTTATATATGTAGGGAACGGCACCATGATATCATGTCATCATATGATATCATATGATGAAGGCAGTCTGCCTAGACTAAAGTTACCATTTATATACAGTATTGTATGATGCAATTTTTATAATATCATACTTACCTTTGGTCAACATCATCTGATTTGCCTGTCCCTGCAATTCGGTGTCTAACCATCTGCAGAATACAATACTTCCCCCCGCCCGTGCGATGCCCACGGATATCAGGGAGTGTGACGGGGTACGAACTCATACCGATTATATACATGCCCAGGTCTCTACAGTGACTTGAACTTGGTTACACAGCTTCAGCCATAAATTTGGCCTCTCACCGTCTTCGGCAGTAAAAAATGTTATTACCAGGAAAATGTACACTGACAGTTTAACATGCCACATTATCATGGACATGATGGATGCCCTACCTCACCACAGATCCTCGCAGCACTATCCTCTCTCAGGAGTGGTTAGCTACACAAAGGCGCATCTATGGACCCCAATTTTGTTTATATAGATATTTCATGCATCGCGAGAGTTAGAGCAAGTTGAACCAAGACACATGAGCTCCTAGGGTTTGATTTCTTTGTAAACCCTAAACAATAGCCACACCTACATTGGCACGTTGTTGTTGTTGTTACATGCCCCTGCACACTGCAGATTGTTTGGCCACTCTGTCCTGTCCTCTCTTTATGGGGGGTGGTAGCTGCACAAAGGAGCACTCTAGACGAAGGCGCATCTGCACAAGGCACACTCGACACAAGGGCGCAGCTGTGGCCCCAGCAGTGGTCCAATCGATTATTCAGTGACCACAGATCCCCAGAGCACTGCCCTCTCTCTCTGGAGTGATTAGCGACACAAAAACACACTCTGCACAAGGCACACTTCACACAAAGGCCCCAGCTGTGGTCCAATAGGTGCTTCAGTGACCACAGATCCCCAGAGCACTGCCCTGTCAGCGGAGTGGTAAGCAACACAAAGGCGCACCTGTGGTCCCAGCTGTGGTCCTGTAGATATTTCATGTATGATTGGAGCAAGTTGAACCAAGACGGCAAGCTCTATGGTGTGGGGGGGTTGTTAAGCCCTGAGCCCTAGCCATATTTGTAATGGACATATTTGCTGTTCCTCTTGCATGGTTCTGCTGGTTCCTGTCGGTAGATCCACCTCCTGGGGTGTAATTCCTGTCGTAACTAAAACAAATGCCCTAGCAGACCGCAGATCCGCTGATCACTGCCTTCTCTCTGGAGGGGTTGACGACGCGAAGGCAATTTGTCTGCTCGCGGTCTTCGGCAGGGAAACAAAATTATTGCCAGGAAAAAGTAAACGCGAACAAATCGTTTTCCATTTTTTGAAAAACACTGGCTGTTGCATGCGCTAGCACATGGCAGATATACAGAGCTTGAACTTCTATTTGAACTTGGTTACATACGGTAGATTCAGCCAGCAATTTGGCTGCTCGCCATCTTTGGCAGTAAAAAACAATACCAGGAAGATGTAAACGCGAACAAATATTTGTGTTTCATACCGCAGATCCACAGAGTACTGTCTTCTCTCTGGAGTAGTTGGAACACACGAAGGCACATCAAAACATGTAGATTTGAAAACAGTCGCACACATTCAAACCTGGATTTTTCAAGGGAACTTCACAATCTACGTTTTTATACGGTACATCATTGTGAGACGAATAAAGGTCAATTGGGGAATATAAGGAGAATTTGAGACAAGGAGGAACATTACACCAGACTTCACTCAGAATTGTCCTTTGTCTTTCTCATATTTACGTACTTACATTTGCAAACGCAGATTTTGAAATTCCCTTAAACAATGTTATATTCGGTAGTGTGCCATTGTGACATCTGACCAGACTCTTCATCCTCAAGCGATCTGGTCTACCACTAGACCAAATGTGTATCACAGGAAGGGGCTGGACAAGCCGATATAAACCCCATTCGTATTGACTTTCAAACGTCAGTTGTGTTGGGATTTCAAGGCTGTTTCACTGCTAGGACATGAGCCCCTTGTAATATTTTCAACGTACCCGAATGAAAAAAAATCTCCAGATTTTTGGAAGTGTGTCCGTTAGTCAGTCCGTCACTAAACAACATTTTCAGGTTTCATGAAAAACATCAAAAAGTTGAACATTCTATATTTTGGATGAATTATAAGACTTATTTAAACTGGAAAAATTCTGACCAGAGCACATACGAGCATCGCAATTCACGAAAAGGAGCTCAGGTTGGGCCAGTAATGATAACGCCTGGTTGGGAGTGGTATTAAGGGAACCCGTCGTACGTGGGCAGAGAACGGTCTACCACCTTGACTGGACAAGCTGCCATCGCGGTTGACAGCGACCTGAAAAGCTGAGGGCGACCGTTGGGGGAATCGAACCCCCGACACTTCTTCGTAAGCAATTTGGTGTACCACTAGACCAACTGTTTCACTGAAACGGGCTCAGATTGACCTCTGTAACTAAGCAGCCAAATCGCTGGATTTATATAATCAAGTTCGAGTTAGTTATGCCAATATTGTATGTGAGTCAGAAGGTATAGCGGTATAAATGGAGAACCTCGATTTCTCCATTTATACCGCTATGCAACTGAAGTGCATGCAGCAGTGCAAGATAATCCATGCAGTAGTAAAATATAATCCATGAAGCAATATCAGATAATCCATGTGAAACTTCCATATACAACTACAGTGCATGCAACAGTGCATGCAACTTTCGTATACAACTACAGTGCATGTATGCAGGTGTACATGTAGCTTCCATGTACAACTGCAGTGCATGCAACGGCACATGACAATGCAAATGTTTTGACAACCAAAAACCAT
This sequence comes from Chlamydomonas sp. ICE-L, assembly GCA_013435795.1. Classification (NCBI taxonomy): domain Eukaryota; kingdom Viridiplantae; phylum Chlorophyta; class Chlorophyceae; order Chlamydomonadales; family Chlamydomonadaceae; genus Chlamydomonas; species Chlamydomonas sp. ICE-L. Next base: position 16,205,908 of record JACBWV010000552.1, on the reverse strand, counting down.
GTGCCACTTCCAATCGGAACTTTAAACTAGAGTGCATGTAATGCATGCTGCTGCACAAGCAATTGCCACGCTTGCCACTCAAAAAACATGTGCCCCTTCCATATCCAGCGTTCACCTACAACTGCATTGCACGCAGCGGCGGCGCATGAAAATGCATGCACCATTGTCAACTAAACTCATGGGCCCCTTCAATATGTAACTTTCAACTATGAATGCATGCAGCAGTACAAGATAATCCATGCCACTATATATATAATCTATATATATATAAAGACATCATGGTCGTGGTCGTGGTCGCGGTGGTCGTGGTGGTGTCATCGCGTAACCGACTTAACCAACTTCCCGCCCAGCCAATTCCCGCCCAGCCAATTCCCGCTCAGCCAATTCACGCTTTTAATCCCTCCTGCTTCAACTTCTGTCTGATTGGCCTCCTTCGAATTCTGCCTTATGCAACCTTCGCCTCCTGCGTATTCTACCTGTTGCGCATCCCGCCCGATTTCTCCTTTTCCCGCCTGTGTTCATCCACCTGATTTCGGTAGCGCTACAGTTCGTCTTCCTACAAGCTTTTCCCCCTGATTGGCCTCCTGCGAATTCTGCCTTATGCAACCTTCGCCTCCTGCTTATTCTACCTGTTGCGCATCCCGCCCGATTTCTCCTTTTCCCGCCTGAGTTCATCCAGCTGATTTCGGTAGCGCTACAGTTCGTCTTCCTACAAGCTTTTCCCTCTGCAAGACCTTTCCCTTGCGTCAAGAGACCTGTCGCTGCGCACAAAGGGAGGTGACGTGGTGAGTCAGCCGAACTGTCAGAAATGTCCGAATCGCATCCATCCCATGTCACAAACTTGACTGCAAATTCTTCCCACTGCATTGAGAAAGATGTCGCTCCGCATTGTGCCATAGCAAGTACGCATCAAAGTTGACCGAATGAAAAATCTCGCTGAGCATTCTCGCCCTCACTTGACCGAACATCTAAAATCAGCAACTTGACTGCAACTTCTTCCCACTGCATCGAGAGACATGTCATCGCTGTGCATTGTGCTATAGCGAGCACGCGGCAAAGTTGAATGGATGAACTTAGCGATGTTTCCAAGTCTCAGATCGAGTTGACTTCGGGAGCAGTTGCGGTGAACAGGATTGTTCTTCGGCCGAACTGAATACATGCTCGCTAACAAGAAGCTCTAGTTATATACAGTTGCGATTGCGCAGGTTCAGCTTTTTCAGTGGGGTCGACTATCGATCACAGCTGAGGTGGCAGGGAAGCAGGTCCGATGCTTTTAGCGGAGTCGGATGATGCGCAAACGTTGTCGATGCTCGTCGGGGTCTTCGTGAGCGTAGGTGTGGCCAGTATTGTATTAAAACTGTCTTGAATATTCGAGGTTGGGCAAGTTTCTTTAGCCTGAAGACTGCGAACAGTCAAATTGCTGGCTGAAGCTTTATATTTATGTTACCAAGGTCAAGTTAGAGTTAGCCTAATTAGCTATCCCTGTCTGCTAGCACACACACATACCAGGGTTGATTGTTATATTCGAATATAACATAACGTGATTCCCAAGGGCGTTACCCAGAGATACGAGGATTGAACTTAATACTGATCAAGATTCCGGGGAGACGACTACACTCGGCTACCCCAGTCCGCCGGGACTCAACGTCAACCGGGATCGAACAAGTGCCGATTGCCACCCATGGGAAATACGTTATGTTATATTCGAATATACGGGGTTCGACTCACCCGTCGGTTGCTCTAGGCGTTGCAGGTCGTCGTCAACCGCGATGGTAGCTTGTCCAATTGAGGTAGGAGCCCGCTCCCCACCCGCGAACGACGGGCTCCCTCAAGCCCACGCCCCACCAGGCGTCACTATTACCATTAGCTGAAAATTAGGACTGTGTGTTCCGCGACTCTTTAGCGAGGGGCTGGGCTATTCTGGGCTATGTTAGGTCAGTCGTGAGGTTCGCAACAATCCGGACAGTATCAGTGAGTCCGCGACTCATCAAGAAGAAAAAAAAAGTTTGCGGCGACAGGCGATTCCACGTCGGCGACAGTGCTTGTTTTATTTTATGGCTGGTCCTGGCTGGTCAAACTTGCCACCCCCCGCGGGCCCCCCCGCCCCCCCTCCGAAAATACCAACCGGACATCAGGCGTTTCTGTCCTTTGGCTGTAAAGTACACGTCCGAGCACCTGAGCCCACATGAGCCCACGCCACTTCCCAGCAAGGCTCTCCTGTTGGAAGGTTGGACATCATTTGCGCATTAGTAAGGGACCCCCCATCGTAGGTAGCTTCTCGCTACATTGTCAACTTTCACCAAGCTCGTCAATTTCCAATTCTAGCTCCTCCAATGCTACCTTTCCTTGCTTCCTTCGACCCTTGAATACTGTCGAATCTTTAAAAAAGGAAACGCGAACAAGAGTTTACGCTCCACTGCTTTCATTTATTGCGCAATACTGTAGAATCGGCATGTGTAAGAGAGCTGCACGCACGTTGCTACGCCCTGGCAATTGTCGCTACATAGAGTAGATATCCCAGCTGAAGCTTAGCGCGCCTTAGTTCTCCAGCAGATTACGAATGTCCTCTGTGCAAGCTGCCGAATAAGCAATTCTCTATGGATTGCTGCGCTCATGAGGATAGCTGGGATGGCTTGAGGAACTCTTGAACGACGACCATGAGAAGTTTTTTCAAGTGCGCAGAACCGAATGCCGACGAGGACCTTCCCGATGACAAGGTATTTGCGTGCTGCCGCATTGGCCGAAAGAGAGGCTGAAAAGGGTGGAAACTAAGGGGTTGGTGCTGTGTGTATGGTTGGGGGTGGGAATGGGAGGGAGATGGTGTTGTTGTGTGTTGTGTGTAATGGAAAGCAAGGGGTTGGTGCCATGTGTTGTGAGGTGTTTGTTTATGGTTTGGGGGTGGAAGGGGGGAGAGGGAGAGAGGGAGTGTGTGTGTGTGTGTGTGGGGGGGGGGGGGGGGGGTCTGAGTAGTGAGTAGTGTGGAACGGAAAGCAAGGGGACGGTGCTGTGTGTAGTGAGGTGTGTGTGTAGTGAGGTGTGGTGTGTATCGTTGGGGGTTTGGGGGTGGCAGGGGAAGGGGGGGGGGGGGGGGGGGGGGGGATGGCGGTGTTGTGTGTTGTGAGTAGTGTGTAATGGAAGCAAGAGGTTGGTTCTGTGTGTAGTGAGTTATGTGTATGGTTTGAGTTTTGGGGTGGGATGGGGTAATGGGGGATGCTTGTTTGTTGTTGTGAGTGGTTTTGTTGTAGTCATGTGTGTGTGCGTGGGTTAGGGGTTAGGGGTTTGGGGGTGGGAGGGGGGGGGGGGGGGGGGGGGGGGGGGGGGGGGGTGGGGGGGGGGGGGGGGGGGGGGGGGGGGGGGGGGGGGGGGGGGGTGTGGGGGGCTTGGTGTGTGTTTTTAATAGTGTGTGTATGGTTGGGGGGGTGGTTGATTGTGTTGTTGGTTAGGTGTTCGTATGTGTGTGTTTGTGGAGGCCAAGGTGGAGGTGGGTGGGGGTAAGGTTGGATGGGTGGGCATGAGGCTTAAGGTGAATGGGTGGGGGTGAATGTGGTGTGTATGTGAGCGTGGGTAGGAGGGTGGGTGGGTGGGTTGGGGTTATGTGTGTGTGTTTGGTAGTTTGTTTATGTAGTTTATGTAGTTTGTTAATGTAGTTTCTGGTTATTCAAGGATTGTCTTGTACCTTACCCCTGCAGTCAACACAATCAGGCCTTACCTTGTATGTATGCCCCCTTCCCCGCTTCCCCCTTCCCCCCCCCTCACCCCCCTCACCCCCCTCCTCCCCCTCCTCCCCCTCCTCCCCCCCCCCCTTTCCGCCCTCCCCCTCCCCCTACCCCCTCTCCCCCCCCCCTCCCCTCCCCCTCCCCCTCCCCCTCCCCTCCCCTCCCCCCCTCCCCCTTCCCCCTCCCCCTCCCCCTCCCCCTCCTCCCCCCTTCCCCCCTCTCCCTCTCCTCTCCTCTTCTCCCTCTCCCTCTCCCCTCTCCTCTCCCTCTCTCTCTCTCCCTCTCCCTCTCCCTCTTCCTCTTCCCCCTCCCCATCCCCCTCCCCATCCCCCTTCCCCTCCCCCCCCTCCCTCACCTGGCCTCCTCCCGACCTCTCTGCAGGGGACTCCCGGGACCCAGCAGGCTGATAGCACCCTGCAGCATCCGCAAGGTAACTCCTGGGCTTGTTCGTGTACATGGTCTATATGTATATATACATATAACATACACAGTAGATTAGTGTGTATATATTTGTGCAAGTTAACTCCTGGGCTTGTTCGTGTACATGGTCTATATGTATATATACATATAGCATTCGCAGTATATTAATGTGTGTGTATATATATATATATTACGCAAGGTATCTCTTGTGTTTGTTTTGTTTTGATTACATGGTCTATCAGCCTTCAGGCTGCTCACCGATGTGTATACGTGTGTACAGTTTAATGAGTTATATGCAGTATGTATGTTTAAATATATATTGCGCAATGTAACTTTGTATTTATTTGTGTAACATGGTCTATCAGCCTTCATGCTGCTCACTGTCTTTGTGCGGAGTAAACATGGGTGTCATGCACATTACTGCACCACACTGCCACAGCACCTGTCAGGCTGATAGCATCTGTAGCATGCAGAATCTAACTCTTGGGATTGTTTTGTTTATTAGGGTTTAGGGATTAGGGTCTGTCAGCCTTCAGGCTGCTCTCTGTCTGTAGGCGGAGTAAACGTGGGTGTCATGCGCACAAGTGCACCACACTACCACAGCACCTGTCAGGCTGATAGCATCTGTAGCATGCGGAATATAACTCTTGGGATTGTTTTGTTTTGTTTTGTAAGGGTTCAGGGTTTAGGGTCTGCCAGCCTTCAGGCTGCTCACTGTCTGTGGGCAGAGTAAACGTGGGTGTCATGCACATGGCTGCACCACACTCCCACAACACCCATCAGGCTGATAACTCCTATAGCACCCACAAAGTAAATCTTGGGCTTTTTGTTTGTTTTGATAAAATGGCCTACATGTTTATGATACTTCAAGTCAATCTATCGATGACGCTTATGGTCTAAATGGTTATGAATTATGATACTTATGGTTGACATATAAATCATACTTCATAATAAATAAATCTAAATCTAAATATGCACATAAATGATACTTAGACCCAATATATTTATGCTACTGTATGTTCCATTCCAAGATTAGGTAAATATATGAATAATACGCCTTATGATGAGGCGTGAGGTTGAGGGGGCCAGCCCGGTTGCTTGCACTGGGGGCAACTATTAGTGACCAGGATTAGCCAAATAGGCTAAGGGACTTATCTGACCAGGAACAATCGTGACGACTTCTAGATTTCCAGGAGAGTGGGGGGAAGTTAGCCTCCACTCAAGTTAAAGGGGGGTATGGGGTATAAGGTTCAGTGGTTTAGGTTTGAATCTTAACGTTTAGTGTTTAGAGTTCACGGTCTAGGAAAGTTTAGGGTTACTTAAGTGGAGGCTAACTTAAGTGGAGGCTAACTTAAGTGGAGGCTAACTTAAGTGGAGGCTAACTTAAGTGGAGGCTAACTTAAGTGGAGGCTAACTTAAGTGGAGGCTAACTTTAGTGGAGGCTAACTTAAGTGGAGGCTAACTTAAGTGGAGGATAACTTATGTGGAGGCTAACTTAAGTGGAGGCTAACTTTAGTGGAGGCTAACTTAAGTGGAGGCTAACTTAAGTGGAGGCTAACTTAAGTGGAGGCTAACTTAAGTGGAGGCTAACTTGTGTGAAGTTTAATTGAAGTGGAGGCTAACTTTAGTGAGGGCTTACTTAAGTGGAGGCTAACTTTCCCATACCTTCAAGGGGGGCTGATTTTAAGGAACATTTGATGGACAGCTCTCCGCACCCGTTCCATTTTTGGCGGAGCCCCCTCTCCAAGGAGGCGGGAGCCCCCAAGGTTACCCATTTGTCTTTCTGACTGTCTGACCGAGACCAAGCCTGACACTTCAGCCAACAGTCTGGTAACTAACTCGCTTCCGATCCCACCTGTCGCTCTGCTGCGAACACTCTCCGTCATTTTTAGCGTCGGTTGCGACGCTGCATAGAACTCTATGTTTGCAAAGCGTCACACATTGAGCAATTCAGTGTGACCCAAGTGCAACGCGCTGACTTCCGACCCCCCCGGGGATTTGCGCTTTGCGCTCCGCCATGCGATAGATATGCAACAAACCCTAACCCCCAACCCTAACCCTAAACTCTCTCTTGCCTTTACCCTGAAACCTGAACCCTAAACCCAGCTGTTCCAGGCTGTCAATCATAGGGATGACCTCATGTCATGGGGCTCCCTGCACGTGCCTGACAGCTCAGCACCTCAACTCTCGCTTGCCTTAACCCTAAATCCTGAAACCTGAACCCTAAATCTAGGTGTTCCAGGCTGTCAATCATAAGGAGGACCTCATGTCATTGGGCTCCTTCCACGTACCTGACAGCTCAGCACCACAACTGGAGGCCGCCTTCTCCGTTGTACTGCGTGTTGTATCGCCCTCCATAATCCTGAATATGGACCCGGACGCCCATGCGGAGCTCTCCCCCCGCCTGCTAGCCCTCAGCACATCAGACATGGTGGGGGCGGCTTCCGGGCCCATGTTAGGCGTGGGTGGCGTTGCCGCCAATGCCGAGGTAGGGCATGTTAATCCTGATAATAACTGTAAAATATAATGCAACTTGTTGGAAGATTTAGCTGTGAGGTGGCTCATGCAGAGCTGTTCCCCCGCCTCTTGTCCTCAGCACACCATACCTGGTGGGAGCGGCTTCGGCCGTCGGGGCCCATGTCAGGCGTGGGTGGCGTTGCCGCCAATGCCGAGGTAGGGCATGTTAATCCTGATAATAACTGTATAATATTATGCAACTTATTGCGAAGGTTTAGCTGTGAGGTGGCTCATGAGGAGCTGTTCCCCCGCCTGCTTGTCCTCAGCATGCAGAAATTATGGTAGCTGCTTCAAGGTCACTGCTTTTCTTCTGGGCTAGCAGCAGCTTCTAGGTAGCTCCCTGAGCCAGCCACTAGGCTAAGCCTCAAAAATTCAGCAGCGCTAGAAAGCTGATTACGTCAGTTAAAGGGTGCACTAGGTTGCTTTAGGTTTGGCTGATTAGCCAGCCAGGGGAGCTGCCTAGAAGCTGCTGCTCATAGCCGAAAAGGAAAGCAGTGTTCAGGGCCCATGTCAGGCTTGGATGGCGTGGCGGCCAGTGCTGAGGTAGGCATGTTAATCGGGATAATAAGTCTAAAACATGTAAACCCAACCCCACATTCATCCCGACATCCAACTCCACATCCAACCCAACCCAACCCGACTCCAACCCAACCCAACCCAACCCAACCCAACCCAACCCAACCCAACCCAACCCAACCCAACCCAACCTAATATCCAACCCAACCCAAACCAACCGTTTAGGACGTCGCAGCCGCCATCGACGACATCCTAGAGTGGGGGAGGACGGTGATGCGACAGCGTCAGCAGAAGCTTATGCCCCAAGGCAATAGCATGCTCTCCATGTTGCGACAAAAGCAGTTGGAGAAGACAACGCGATTGCCCCCGTGGGTGCTGCTAGAGCCCAGGGTTTCAAATGCCAAGGCCAGGTCGCTCCTGCGGCTGGGCAAAGGGGCGGAATCAGACGTCAAGGTGGGTAGGGTCCAGCAGGGGTAGGCACACGCACAATCACACAGACAGACACACACTGGCACACACACAGACACACACACACAAACTCACACACGTACATAAACAGAAACACACAGACACACACACACACGACCACACACAGAAACACACAGAAACACACACAGACATACACACAGAAACATACACACAGACACAGCGTGCCTGCGTGGGTGCTGCTAGAGCCCTGAGTGTCAAATGCCAAGGCCAGGTCGCTCTTGCGGCTGGGGAAAGGGGCAGAGTCAGACGTCAAGGTGGGTCGGGTCCAGCAGGGGCAGTCACAAACACGATGTCACAAACATAGACACACAGACAGGCATATACACAGAAACAGACACACACACACAAACACAATCACACAAACACACACACACAGACTCACACACAGACACACACATGCACAGACACACACAGACAAACACACAGACAAATACACAGGCAAGCACATACATACACATACACACACAGACATACACACGTACACACATACGCACCCACAGACACCTCCACACAGACGCACACACACACCCCAGACACACAAGCCCGCCACCCACCCACGACCCCACAGACAAACACACAGTCGACACACGACACACAGACACTCACAAAGAACACTTACACACACAGAAGCACGATACACATCAAGCACACCACAGACATACACCAGAAAGCACACATACAGGACACACACAACCCCACGACACACAGCACCACAGAACAACACACACACCACACACACACACACAATCACACACAGAAATCAGTCCTACATAAGTATTTGGCCTGCAACTGGCACCTGGCACAGTCAGTACTGAACCAGGCGGTGGAGATGATGTCGGCAACGTCTATGGTGGGGTACACACCACACAGACCCAAGACTCTCACACCTCCACAGACAAAAACAACAAACCAGACTCTCGTCACACACATCCCACACACACAACACACACACAACACACACACACAACACCCTCACACACACACACACACACACACACACACACACACAATCACACACAGAAATCAGTCCTACATAAGTATTTGGCCCGCAACTGGCACCTGGCACAGTCAGTACTGAACCAGGCGGTGGAGATGATGTCGGCAACGTCTTGGGGAGGGTAAACACACACACACAGAAACATTCTCACACACACACAGACACACAAACAGACTCTCTCACACACACACACACACACACACACACACACACACAGACACACACACACGCAGACACACACATACACAGACACACAGATACACACACACACACTCACACACACACACACACACACACACACACACACACACACAGGTCCTGCAGAAATTTTTGGCCCGCGACTGGCACCTGGCACAGTCGGTTCTGAACCAGGCGATGGAGATGATGTCAGCAACGTCTTGGGGAGGGTCAGCACCCCGAACAGAAGATGGGGCTGTGTCTCCTGCCATGAGCCAGACAGCTGCCCAGGCAGCAGATGATTCGCTAAGGAGTGAGCGTCGGTCGACAAAGCAGAAAAAAGGTGAGTTGGGCAAGGAGATGTCAGGAGGCCCCTGTTGTAACTCGTGTATTTTCTTGTTTGTGGGCTACCTCAAGGAGGGGGAGGAGGGGGAGGGGGGACGGGGGAGGGAGAGAGGGGTCATCTGACATGGTCAGTTTTGGGAGGAGGCCCCTGTGTTCACTCTTTTATTTTCTTGTGTGTGGGCTACCTCATGGGGGGGAAGGGGGGGGGGGGGGGGGGGGGGGGGGGGGGGGGGGGGGGGGGGGGGGGGGGGGGGGGGGGGAGAGAGGGTCATCTGACATGGTGAGTTTTGGGAGGAGGCCCCTGTGTTCACTTGTTTATTCTCTTGTTTGTGGGCTACCTCGTGGGGAGGGCACCCCGAACAGAAGACGGGGCTGTGTCTCCTGCCATGAGCCATACAGCAGCTCAGGCAGGTGATGATTCTCTAAGGAGTGAGTGTAGGTTGAAAAAGCAGAAGAAAGGTGAGTTGGGCAAGGAGGGGTCAGGAGACCCCTCTTTTTCTCGTGTATTTTCTTGTTTGCGGGCTACCTCATGGGGAGTGGGTCAGCTGTCATGATAAGTTTTGGGAGGAGGCCCCTGTGTTCACTCGTTTATTTTCTAGTGTGTGGGCTACCTCATGGGGGGATGGGGGGGGGGGGGGGGGGGGGGGGGGGGGGGGGGGGGGGGGGAGGGTCATCTGACATGGTGAGTTTTGGCAGGAGGCCCCTGTGTTCACTTGTTTATTCTCTTGTTTGTGGGCTACCTCATGGGGAGGGTTAGCACCCCAGACGGAGGGTGTGGTGTGGTCTCCTGCCATGAGCAATACAGCAGCCCAGGCAGGTGATGATTTTCCTAGGAGTAAGTATGGGCCCCTTTGTTTACTCTTTTGTTTTTTGTGGGCCACGTCTTGGGGAAGGTAGGGCGGGAGCACGTGCCATAGGCAACACAGCAGCTGATGCAGGTGATGATTCTCGTAGAAGTGAGTAAAGGTCGCCAAAGCAGCAGTTAGTACAGTTTATGGAGGAGGCCAGCTCACACCCCAATCCCACCTTCAACCTGCCTGCACATTTGGAGTCCACTAGGGCACCAGGAAAATGTCATCATCATCATCATCATCATCATCATCATCATCATCATCATCATCATTATCATCGTCAACATCATCATCAACATCATCATCAGCATCAACGAGTATTGAACCCTTTGGCTGTAGCACATTTCCTTGTTGCGCTAAGCGCGCTATCATGCACACACACACACACCTTTTAGTGTTTAGGATAGAAAAAAGCTGTACACATTAACACGTATACCCCCCCCACCCCCCCACCCCCCCCCCCCCCACACACACACACACCTTTTAGTGTTTAGGATAGAAAAAAGCTGTACACATTAACACGTATACCCCCCCCCCCCCCCCCCCCCCCCCCCCCCACCCCCCACCCCCACCCCCACCCCCACACACACACCTTTTAGTGTTTAGGATAGAAAAAAGCTGTACACATTAACACGTATACCCCCCCCCCCCCCCACACACACACACACTTACACACACACACGGGCACCCATTGTTGTCTCCCCTCAGGAGTGCCGCCATTGCAATGTTCTTCGTGTTACATCATAGACAGCGAGTCCGGCAACCTGCTACCCTCCGTGGTGATAGAACCCAAGGACCCCCCAGCCCCCTTGCCCCCCCCAAGAGGCATTACCACCCAGGACAGAGAGGAGAGCATAACGTTTCTGCCGCACCCTCATCCAGCCCCAGACCTAGCCTGTCATTGCCCTTCAGAAAGCTCGGTAGGGAGCAGATCATCAGAGGGGGGGACGCCTCAGGCCTCGTCGGGGTCCAAGGTTAGCATTCGGAACACAGCACCAGCACGTATGAAGACGCTCAATGAGTTAGCACCGTTTGTATTAGACGAGTCCTCCTCTTCTTTTGGTGAAGGGCCCTGGGAAGAGCAGAGGGTTCCAACTAGTCCCTTTGCGCGCATGGCTGGGGTAGGTTCTAAATCAGATCATGCTTGAAAACCTGTTTTGTTGTTTTTACATCTTATTGTTGTGTTGTCTAGTCTCACATGCATGCATGCTGATGATGGCACTAAACGAGTTAGGACCTTTTGTTTGTTAGTATGTATGTATCCCTGTATGTCTATATATATAGACTAGTACATTGCCCGTGTGGCCGAGGCCACCCGCCACACCACCCACCCAGGTCCTGGGTCCTGTTCTGGCCTGGGTTACATAACGTGCATCGCCCTTGAACGTACACCCTCCGCCCCCCCCTTACTCACATGCACACAGTCAAGATATGTCCCCCTTTGCAAAATATCTAACACATGCCCACTTCCTTTCCTTACTAAAAATATACCCCCCCCCCACACCTCCCCCCCCCAGCCCCCAGGACCTGGGTAACATATCAGGTTACGTCCTTGTATGTACCCCCCCTACCCAGATGTATGACACAAACCATTCCAACTCAACCCAAGCCAGACCCACAGCCTCCACACATTTCTGAATCCCTCCTTGCCCCTCACCCCACCCCATGTACACACTTTCTCTTTCTTTCCCCTCCCCTCGCCCCAAGCATCCCCACCCATGGTGGGTCAACCTGCAGCTGTTGCTTTGACCAGGAAGTTCCAGCCAGTCTTCTATCGCAACATGCTAAGCTACCGATGTATCAATGCTTGAAACAGTGAAAAGAGATTGGATGAGGGGTGCAAGGGCCATATCGCGATTATGTGGTAGAAATCTTCGACTTCCGTCCGATCAACACCTGCTGAATCAAAATTCGCAGCGCCGTGCTTAACGATCATCGATACAATGAAAAGAGATTGCATAGATAGGATTGCATAGATAGGAGCGGTCCAAGTGTGAGAAATGGGAAGGAAATGGCTGCTCGCATCCACTGGCTGCCAACCGTGACACAATTGATGCACAGGCATGGTGAAAGTGCGCATGCGTGAAGTGAATGGTGGCAACGCTCGCAGGCGGAAGAGCGCTGAGGATCGAATGGGCGCCTGACGAGAACTCATAACGTATTTTGACGCTGAGGATCGAATGGGCGCCCAATAAGAACTCAGAATGTATTTTGAGAATCCGAATGCCCCTGGCTCTTCATGCGAGAGTCTGGGTTAGGAACAGGGGAGGGAGGTATGGATGCCTAGGCACAAAGATCGCTGGTGAGAAAGATTTGCGCATGATTGGGGAAAGATATTTGAAGTTCCGGGGTTGCGAGAAAGTTGCGAGTATCCATTTCCATTCCCAGCACGTCCAGGCTGACCTACAGCATTTGCCAAACGCCGTCTCTGATTTGCATCGCTCCTATGCTCTTCGGCATGTAGAGCTCGCCTTTCGCAGTGAAGAGCTCGCTGGCTGGCTGTATTCGTTGCCCGTCTGCTTAAATCTGTTTGATTGTGCGCATTCATGGTGGCGTCGAGGAGCAGAAGATTATAGACAATTAGTCTGAGCGCCATTCTTGGTTTTGACGCTGAGATCGAATGCGGAAGATGATTTATCGCAACGCATTCACCTGCTCTGTCATTTTCGAAATCTCGGTAGTGAGTTGGATGGGTATTCGGCTCCGTCAAAAAGGCGGAAAGGGAGATGGCGCGCAGGTGTGATCTTGATGCGGAGAAGTGAAAGTTGCTTGAAAGCTGAACTGGGGATTCGAATTTTACGCACTCGGAGTCGACTCAGTCACGATAAGCTATTTCTAACCCGCGAATTCAGCCGATAGGCGGTGTGGGTGCTTCGCTATGAGTATCTCGGTAATTAAGCCAAAGCCAGCTAGCGTCGGCATCGAACAATTTTCAGAAATCCGTGTATGTCTTTTTATATATAGATGTATGTATGTTACAGTCCTGGGGTAGGCCAAATAGGCTTAAGGGAGCTTTAATATAAAAGAAGTCATCCTCCTTTATTTAATAAAGGGCCCTGGACAGAGCAGAAGGCTCCGTCCAGTCCCTTTGCGCGCATGGCTGGGGTGGGTTCTAAATCAGCTCATGCTTGAAAACCCATTTTGTTGTTTTTAAATCTGTGTTTAGTTTTGTGTTGTCTAGTCTCATATGCATGCATGATGATGGCACTAAACGAGTTGGCACCTTTTGTATGTATGTATGTATGTATGTATGTATGTATGTATGTGTGTGTGTATCCCTGTATGTCTCTCTATATATGTATGTATGTATGTTACAGTCCTCGGGTAGGCCAAATACGCTTAAGGGAATTTTTTGTTGAAGGGCCCTGGGAAGAGCAGAAGGTTCCGTCCAGTCCCTTCGCGTCCATGACTGGGATAAGTTATAAATCATCTAACGCTTGAAAACCCGTTTTGTTGTTATTGAATCTGTGTGTTGTGATGTCTAGTCTCTCATGCATGCATGATGATGGCACTAGACGAGTTAGCACCTTTTGTATGTATGTGTGTGTATCCCTGTGTGTCTATATATAGATGTATGTATGTTACAGTCCTGGGGTAGGCCA